>JAKOGI010003384.1:30522-55815 GCA_029747015.1 Carnegiea gigantea | reverse complement strand
ACCCAGGCTTCCTCCTCACAAGCACCGTACCACAAAGAACCTCGAACCACTCATAGTTCTACCTCAAACCATCCAACTACCATCTCGGTTTTTAGATTAATAATCATAACATTCAAATCCCTTATGTCATACTGAAAGCAATATGTAAACTTACCAATACATAACTTACCGATCAAGCAAATATCATTCCGCAGTGTGCTACAGCCAACAGTTATAACCATATATACATATATATGTATTCATATCGCATTAACATGAAACGAATGCTTAGCAAGCTGAATTAAACTAACTAAGTATGAAACACGATTACATTCATGTATTGCAGTTAAGGGGGTAAACATGCTCATTTCGTCATTCGAATGCTGTTTCCAAGCTACTTCACAAGCATAATTCAACTAAATGGACAAGCATCGATTCGACGCGTTCATTCATTATTTTGAGGTTACATTTCAAGCCTAATTTAGCCATTTAAGCATAATACGATTCAAGACATTGGTTTAGTACATCAAAGTTACTATTCAAGCATAATGAACACTTTGTGGTTATGTGACATATGCCTGCTTTGTGTGCAAGTGTGCTTTATAGTATGGCCATCTTCGACTTATGTGAGGCTCGAGTAGGTCGATTAAGTGAAAGTGGTGAGTTGGGCATAAGTACAGGAGTCAGATAGCTCCCCACATCGAGGTGAAATTATGGGTGTTCCATTGGTATAATATGTTCTTAGTCAGCTAATTGACTTCATTGATTGAACTTTATGCGATTCAATTAGGCCGATCGAATGAAATGTGAGTCATGTGTTAGGAAGTGAGTCCAATTCACTTGTATCGTGCGAGCTAAGTGATGTTTTGAATGATAAATCTTTTCTTCGTGCACTCTGATAAGACAATCGATAAGTAAAGCACGTCAATTTAGACTCGAGCGATTGAAAATCCTTTTCTAAGCTCGTCTTTGCCCCTAAAGTATGATTTTCTCCTCGGGCCCTATAACGGAGCGAGCAGATGTACTCAAAGGTTAGTAGAGAAGAAGTTCAAAACGGATCAGCTATTTTTCACCTTTGAAATCCGAAGTTTTGAAATGTTAATGTCTTTTCGCTGTCAAGTCAAGTTTTACTTTACACTCTTTAGCTATGATGAACGAGCTTAGGTTTCCAAGTACATGCCATTATACTATACATGTCAAGATCGATTGCTATAATTAATAATCCCTACTAATGTAGGCGACCTACAGTAAGACTCCTATGACCACCTTTGAGATAGGTGTACCTCATAAGACCTTAACGCGTACCTATAAGGCCATTGATGTGTTTGTGATCAAATGCCAACAAAATGAGTCTCAGCAACTGCTTGGCTTGAATTTGATTAAACATGTAATTGTATTAGTTAGAACGATTTGAATTTATACAGTTAGTTACACGACGTGACTCTTGAATTGTTATGTACAGCCCATCGATGCTGTTTTCTCGTGTTGTAATTGGACTGGTTGAACTCGATGTATGTAATGCGTGATTAGATGACAACAGAGCTACATTTACATGAATCACGTCTATAGAAATATGCATCGCATGTGTAAGAAAGTAGCATAGTAGAGCACTCAGGGTCATGTCATCATATATATTGACGCTCACGTCCATTATGCACGGTTATTCAAGTGTGTTGTGAATGATTGGCTTAGTAAATGCATACCTTGGTGTTTGCTTGACTTGAGTAGGTTTTGGCATGTGACCTAGCTATCCAAGCGATTTAACTCTCGTGATTCGTAGCATGGTATGACCTTAGAGTCATCATTTACATCCCATGAATTCCTTGGTTCCATGTTATAACTGAATAACGGCACACACGTATTTGAAGCATGATGAGGCAACCATAGAAACCTACATTCATGTATTCTTACCGTAGCATTCTCTCCTCAAGGTGTTCCTATCAACATGTTATGCTAGTTCGTGCTATTCATGGTTCTTAATCCTTAGTGCTCTGTTGTAAACCCTACATGATGTCAATGTCAATTCGAGTATTAACCCAAGCCTCTTCATTGTCAATGTGACGTAATATAATGTCTCTACTACCTTAAATACGATGTGGTAGCTTTCTGATCAGTTGATTTTACCTCAAAGTGATATGATTTCTTCATTCCCTTAAATGAACTTGACTAAGTTAACTGCCTTCATATGAACCTGATATGTTCTTTATAAGCTGCCATGAATGAAAGACCTAAAAATCAGCTAAGGTCGATGTATGAATAGAGGAGTGTCAGCGCATATGTTTCCCTCTTTCGAATTACTTACTATATACGATGTCGTTATGCTAAGGATTATGCTACGTGATGCCACATGACGCGTATGTGATGCCTTACTGCTTCAATGTGTTATGAAAGTCTCCGAGTCAACAATTTTGATCCTAAAAAGTGGCTTGAACTCATTGCCTTAGAATGAGACTACCAGTTTATGACCTTGAGATGTCATTGTCCCGATTGTCATGCTTATAGATGCCCACTTATAAGTGCATATGCATAGAGTTGTTGCTAGCCATGCGAACTGAGTCTAGATAATCGAAAACGTATGTTCTTTTTTAAAACAAGCTCAATATGGTTTTCCACGCTAACTCAATTGCCTCTCTTCAATACGATTTGCCCTCAGCGCCTAAATAGAGTGAGTAGATGCTTGAAGAGGACTGGCGAGGAGGAGACTGGATACCATAAGCCATGTTTTTTTTTTTTGATTTAAAAGAAGTGGTGATTGCAAAATGAAACCTTTTGGAAACCTACCGTGTTGATCATAGCCATGTGTGCGCATTCTTGGAATGACCGAACTCAGATTTAGAATTTGGAGGATGAAATTTTTTTTTAAGGGGGGAAGAGTGCAAGACCCGCCTTCTTTATTTTAAGTTAACCTGGCTATCTTACCTTCTACGTTATGAAAATCGTATTTTTATTAACTATACGAGTTAAATTATTACTGATGCGCTTATGTGAACGATAATTTTATTAAAAAGAATGTTTTCATCGCTATTAATATTATTGCCATTATTAGTTTTGAAAATCTTTCGATGATTTTTAGTATACGTTAATATAGATTATTAATGAGTACTAATTTGAGTAGGAACCCGAGTACGACTAGATGGTCAACCTTTGAATTAGTTTCGAGGTTTAATAAATCGAACCTTTACATATTTAGGATTGAATAATCGACGAAGGGTCGTACCATCGATTCGGGTTAAGATATGAGGTTCGAGATTAGAAATTAGACTGGCGGTGTTAGTTGAATGAGCAAGCATCAAAAAAAAAAAATGTATCAAAAGGGGCCCAGCCCCGTCTCTTTCTCAGCCGAAAATCACAAGATGGGGGGTCCTCCTGCTGGCTTCCCGACCCCTCCCCGGCGACTCAACATCAGACACAGAGAGAGAGAGAGAGAGAGAGAGAGGGGAGGGTCGAGGGACGCCGGCGGCCGTCACACTGGTGCGACCCCCTTGGCGCTGTTCCCCAATCACCGCCGCGAAGAGAGAGAGAGAGAGAGAGAGAGAGTGACAGAGGCTACGAGAGCGAGAGAGAAAAGAAAGGAGATGACGGCACCGGTGTGCCGGCGACCGTCCATCGCACCCTGCAACCCCCCTGCCGGTGACCACCAGTAGCAACAACGAAGATATTAGTGAAAGGGGAAGAAACCCAGGTCTGGGTTTGGGTCGAATTGAGTCCGTTTTTACGAGGGTCAAGCATGGATCAGGGTCTGTTCATGTGGGTTTGGGCAAGGCAGCAGAGGAAGGTCGAATCCCTAGTTTGAAGCTTTCAAGTCGACTCCCAAAAAATCTATAATCGGGTCCTCTAGCATGGAATGAGATAGGTGTTTCTCGCCTCCTAAGTATTAGTAGTTTTGAAAGCGTTTTAACCCTTTAAGTTGCGATGCATGCTAAGTTTAGTTAGTTTATGCCTGAAAATGACTTTGAATCATTAAATGCTAGTTTAGTTGATTAATAATCGAAAGTGGCTTGAATCGATACATGTTAGTTTAGTTAGTTTAAGCCTGAAAACATTGTTCGAAATGAGTTACGCATGTTTAGATTCGATTCAAGTGAATTTAGTTAATACATGCCTGAAAGTTCAGTTCAAAATCAGTTATGCATGTTTAGATTTGATTCAAGTGAATTCAGTTAATACGTGCCTGAAAGTTCAGTTCGAAATGAGTTATGCATGTTTAGAATTGATTCAAGTAAATTCAGTTAATATGTGCCTGAAAATTTGACTCAATTAGTAACTTCGACGTAATAAAAGAATGCCTAGAATCGTCTTAGTTTAAATGACCTAATTAAGTTCAAATAGTAACATCGATATGATAAATGAATGCTTAGAATCGTACTATACTTAAATGAGGTAAATGGGTTCGAATAGTAACTTCGATATAATAAACGAATACCTTGATTCATATTATGCTCAGTTGGTTTAATTAGGCTTAAATAGTAACTTTGATATGATGAACGGAACCCTTGATTCGATATTTGTCTAATTGGTTAATGTATGCCTGAATAGTAATTTCGATAAAATGAACAAATGCCTTGATTCATATGAGGCTTAGTTGGTCTAATTAGGCCTGAATAGTAACTTCGATATAATAAACGAAACCCTTGAATCGATGTTGCTTAACTAGTTATTTTATGCCTGAACAGTAATTTAAAATGACATTGCTTAATTCCTAAACGTAAGTCATGAATGTAATCGAGTTTCATGCCTTGTTAGTTTAATACGGTTCATTAAGTGCCTACTTCAAGTTGATACGATATAGATATACATGTGTATGTGTTTATATACGCTATAATGCACCGCTGGATGGTGCTGCTTGCCCAGGTAAGTGCATAAACCCTATTACACGTCTTTTTATAAGCTTGCATGATAATATGTCATGATTACTAAATTAAAAACTGAGATGGTAGTTAGATGGTTTGGGGTAGAACTATGAGTGGTTTGAGGTTCTTTATGGTACGGTGTTTGTGAGGAGGGAGCCTGGGCTGTGAATTAACTGTAATCGTGTGGATTGCGAGGCTGTGTGTGACTCATTGTGTTGTTGAAATGATTATGAAATGCTTGAATGTAATACGTGCAAATCCCTCCTCTTTTATGTTATTAAGATGCATTATGCGTGCGAGTGTGGTGATTTGACAAAGAACGTTTCTCGTGTTTCAAAACGATAGTAGCCATGGCTATTAGCAAACAATGGCCTATTTTAGCTATACAAACTTCGTTTTGGGAGTGAACTAGCTTGAACGGGGGAAATCCCTAAAGAATTTGATTAAAAAGAAAGTGCGATGTATGAAAAAGGATTTCGCTGTGAGCAAAATTATTAGCCGTTATGGCCCATACACTTTCAATTGGCTAAGATAATGTGCTTCAGACAATATGTTATAAATGGTGTTGGCCTAGGGGATAAGTCCTGGTACTAGGAGACCCTAGAAGACCCTGACGAGGGTAACGGTCTGATATGTTATATGTAGCCATCCCGGGAGTAAGAGCTTAAGTGTGAGCGTTAGGTCTCACTATGGGGTTGAGAATAGATCTCACCTAATCAGCACCCTGTAATGATCTTATGCTAGATATATTTTCCTAATAAACGAAGAAAAGCAATCGGTATTATGCCATTTCAAGTATTTCAGAAAGAAAGTTTTTATGGGCTATTAAGAGGCCAGATGAATGAAACGTGAAAAGCTTATAAGGGTTAATATGCGACCAATATGAAAAAGATCTCTTTTAAGGAATATGAGCCTCAAGAGTTTAAGAGAAGAGTTTTTATGAGCCTCTCAAGAGGCTAAATAAAGTGTTTTCAGTAAAAAGAAAGAAAGCTTCCTGTGCATGACTTGTGCAAATCATATGAATGAGATCTAAGTAAAGTATGCTAATGAAAATAAAGCATTACGTGCATATTCCAAGTATGACTTATGAATGCGATGCTACGTAAGATGCGATTATGAAAAAGAAAGCCTTATGAGCATATTTCATGCATACCCTATGAATGAGATTTGAATGAGACTTGAAATGTGTGTGCGCCTTATGTATATCATATGAATGAAATGCCAAGAAAAGTATGATTATGAAAAGAGATAACCTTATGTGCCCATCATATGAATGATATTTCATATATAGTTTAAATGGAATGCTAAGAAGTTATGTTATAAAAAGAAAGATCCCTATGCTTAGCCCTCGATGCTTGCTTACGTGCTTAACTGCTTGTTAGTAAAGGAACTTAGTCATTGAAGGACCTAGAAATATGTTTGAATGGTTAAAATGAAGTTTATGTTTAGTGATCCTTCTACAAGGGTTTTGTGAATGCCTAATATGATAGTAAAGTATGAATACGTGGTATGTGGCTATTAAAGATATTATTGCCTGCAATGGTTTTGGTTTTAAGGGGGTCGGGGGACACTCACTGAGCATGTGGTTGCTCATCCCACTATTCTTTCCCCTTTTTCCCCAGGTTTTCTTTGTGACAGGAAGAAGTTGAGTCAGCCATGTCAAGATGGAGTCTATTCTCACTTGCAAGGTGTTATGTGTGCTTACTTATGTCTTTAATGAAGTCATGTAAAGTATTCTTAGTTTGTAAACGTTTATAAACAATAATTCTAGTTCATGTAATGCATATGGCATGAAGGTCGCTTTGGATGGCCGTATGAGCTAACCATCTAATTAGTTAGATGTTTTCTTGGCCAAAGTTAGTTATGATTTGGGATGTAAACCCCAATACTCCGATTGTGTGAACCGTTGAGTTGTATCTTTTATTTCTTCTTTATAAATGAACTATTCTATTTGGTATACTCCGAGCAAGTGGCTCGTTGAGTTATGAACTCTGCCGTGCAACCGTTGAACTTCTTTTAGATGTTTTACGATTCTGTTGATTTGTAGGGGTTTATTGTAAGGCTTTTAGTCTAGAAACTGTCAGTTTTTAGGGAAAACTCTGTCCATTTCGCCTCAGAATTTTAAGTAAGAAGTTAAGAAAGCGCAACGCTCCTGGCCCTAGGGGCTGGGGGTGTTACACATATATATAAATAGCACCCAATTTAACACTCCTCTATCCCCGAGGGGTGTCACACCGCTAGGATCCCCCAAGGGAGACCCCTAAGGCTATCGTAACTAGTGACTTTCTTAAAGATTCTACCGAACTCTAGGTTAGTTAGGGAATTTCTGAAACGAAACTGCAAGAGTTCTGCCTGTAATTGCAACGTTTGTAAAGTTCGCATTGCGAACTTAAGGGGTACCTGTGAGTTTACAATAATATTCAACAAAAACTAGAAGTTTCCTACGAGTCACATACTCAGTGTTGAGGCTTATGCCTTTATAAATACTTGTTCAAATAATTTACATAGGTTTACACACCATCAGAGCCACTACATGCTCGTTTCATACACTTCCCTAACCAAGATAATAATGCAGGCAGCTTCACAAACATTGCTTCCTAGGAACACCTGCAAAAACGACTGGTAGTCCTAGAAAGCAGACACTGTCTTTCATTCATTCATCACCTAAGGAAAAAGGGAAAATGAAATGGAGTGAGCCACCACATGCTCAGTGAGTGTTCCTCCACTACTTAAAACAAAACCATTTACAGGCAATACTACTTATACTAACCACGTATCAAGCATTTATGTATTATCAATCATCATATTAAGCTATGTGACGCACTTGTAGGCTATTCACATATCTAACATTCATTCATTCAGGAGAGATGCTTCATAGAACTTTTAACATGCTATAAGCTTTTTTACTCAATTAATGCATTTTTAATCAGATAGGTTCAATGTAGAAAAAGGATAAGGCCACATGATATTAGAATCCACATTCAACTATGCTTAAGAATCATTTCACCAAGCATTCATAGAAAATCTTCTTTCTTTCATTGAAAACATTTTTCTTAACCTCTTGAGGCTCTTCTTCTTTTAAAAATAGATTTCATTCCATATTGGTCGTACAACGACCCTTATAAGCTTTTCATATTTCATTCCATATGGCCTCTTAGGCCCGTAAAAACCTTCTTTCCTTTCGAAACATATAAAATGGCAAAGGCCAATTACTTTTCTTAGCTTAGTAGGAAAATACATCTGGCATAAGATCATTGCAGGGTGCTGATTGGGTGAAATCTATTCTCAACCCCATAGTAAGACCTAGCGCTCACACTAAGCTCTTACTTCCGGGACGGCTACATATAATATATCGAACCATTACCCTCGTCAGGGTCTTCTAGGGTCTCCTAGTACCAGGACCTATCCCCTAGGCTAACATCATTCATAACATATTATCCAAAGCACATTATCTTAGCCAATTGAAAGCGTATGGGCCATAATGGCTAATAATTTTGCTGTCTCTCACAGCGAAGTCCTTTTTCATACATCGCACTTTCTTTTTAATCAAATTCTTTAGGGATTCCCCCGTCAAGTGAGTTCACTCCCAAAACGAAGTTCGTCTAGCTAAAATAAGCCATTAATTGCTAATAGTCATGGCTATTATTGTTTTAAAACGCGAGAAACATCTTTTTTTCAAAACAACAGCTTCACACATATAATACATCTTAATAACATAAAAGGGAAGGGATTTGCATATAGTACATTCAAGCACTTCATAATCATTTTAACAACACAATGAGCCACACATGGCCTCACAATCCACACGATTACGGTTAATTCCCAACCCATGCTCCCTCCTCACAAGCACCGTACCATAAAAAACCTCGAACCACTCATAGTTCTACCTCAAACCATCCAACTACCATCTCGGTTTTAATTTCACAATCTAGCATCCTAATCATTATGATATACTGAAAAGCGATACATAAACTTACGCAACTTACCAATGCTTAACTTACCGAATAAACAACTAACAATTAGCAGTGCGCTGCAACCAACGGTTATAACCATACACTCATATATATAATAGGCATTCATTTGACCTTAACTTGAAGCGGACGTTTAGTAAACTAAGTTAAACTAACTACGCATGAAACACGATTACATTCATGTATTGCAGTTAAGGGACGTAAACATGCTCAGTTTATCATTCAAATATTATTTCCAAAGCTATTTCATAAGCATAATTCAACTAAATAGACAAGTCTCGATTCGGGGCGTTCATTCATTGTCTCAAAGTTACATTTCAAGCCTACTTAAGTCATCTAAACATAATACAATTCTAAACATTCGTTTATTACATCGAAGCTACTATTTGAACCTATTTAGGCCCTTTAAACATAATGTGTTTCAAGACAATTCGTTTATTATATCAAAGTTACTATTCGAACCTATTTTTGTCATTTAAGCATAATATGACTTTAGGCATTCATTTATCACATCGAAGTTTAATTCGAACTGAGTTATGCATGTTTAGAATCAATCTTAGCATATTCAGTTCTTACATGCCAGAAAGTTCAATTCGAATTGAGTTATGCATGTTTAGAATCAATTTTAGCATATTCAGTCCTTACATGCCTGAAAGTTTAATTCGAACTGAGTTATGCATGTTTAGAATCAATTTTAGTATATTTAGTTAACGCATGCCTGGAGGGTTGACTTGAATGGTAACTTCGAGATAGCAAACGAATGCCTAGAATTGTATTATGCTTAAATGAGTGTAAGGCCCGCTTTCTTTATTTACGATAATATGGCTTCCTAACCTTCTACGTTACAAAATTTGTATTTTTATTAACCATATGAGGTAAATTAGTATCGATGTGCTTATGTGAGCGATAATTTTATTAAAAAGAATTATTATTGCTGTTATTGATTTTAAAGTAAATTCATGCTATTTGTGCCCTTAAATTAGCTCGATAGTTTAATTTAGTCGTTATTCGATTTATTCATCGTTTCCCAAATACGAGTAGGTTGTTAACCTTAGAATTAGTTTCGATGTTTAATAAATCGAACCTTTATATATTTGGGAATGAATAATTGATGAGCGATTGTAGTATCGATTGAGTTTAGAATAGGAGGTTGCGACATTGGATTAGCAATTTTAGTTGATTGAGCTATTGACCAAAAGAAACAAAAAAAGGGGGTATAATGGGCCGAAGCCCCTTACTTCTCTTGGCAAGACACGAAAAAGGGGGGGAATTCTCGGACCCCAGCCCTGAAACCACACCAGAGAGAGGAGAAGGGGGGCGACGGTCTGCCGCCGCCACGCCGGCGACTAGCGGGCCGCCATCACACCCCGCCGACCGTTCCACACCATAGTCACTGCAACACAGAGAGAGAGAGAGAGAGACGAAGAGGGAGGTTGCAAACTGAGAGAGAAGGAAAAGGAAACGATGACGCCGGTGCGCCGGTGACCATCCGTTGCACCCTGCGTCTACCCTCCTGTCGACCACCAGTAGGAGCACCGATAAAGGGTGGAAATCGGGTCTGAATTGGTTGCCTTGAGTAAGAGAGTGAGGGCTAAGGGATTTGAATTTGTGATGGTCGCGTGTTGTGTGGCTGTGGATTTGGGTCAAGCTGCCGTGAGGGTCCAGAGGCTCGATTCAGGCTTCCTAATTCGCACCATCATCTTCGCTATTCAGACCGGAGGCTAAGAATCGAGGTGGGTGTTTCTCGCCTTCTAAGTATTAGTAGTTTCGAAATCGTTTTAAGCTTTAAGTTGTGGTGCATGTTAAGTTTAGTCAGTTTATGCCTGAAAATGACTTCAGATCGTTAAATGTTAGTTTAGTTGATTAAAGCTCGAAAGTGGCTCTGAATCGATACATGTTAGTTTAGTTAGTTCATGCCCGAAAATAAAGTTCGAAATGAGTTATGCATGTTTAGGTTCGATTCAAGTGAATTCAGTTAATGCATGCCTGAAGGGTTGACTTGAATAGTAACTTCGATATAATAAATGAATGCCTAGAATCATATTATGCTTAAATAACTTAAATATGTTCGAATAGTAACTTTGATATAATAAACGAATGCCTAGAATCATAATCTATATTAACTTTGATATGATAAATGACTGCCTAGAATCGTACTATGCTTAAATGAGGTAAATGGGTTTGAATAGTACCTTCGATATGATGAACGAATGCCTTGATTCATATTATGCTCAGTTGGTTGAATTAGGCTTGAATAGTAACCTTGATATGATGAATGGAACCCTTGATTCGATGTTTGTCTAATTAGTTAATATATGCCTGAATAGTAATTTCGATATAAAGAACGAACGCCTTGATTCATATGAGGCTTAGTTGGTTTAATTAGGTCTGAATAGTAACTTCGATATAATAAACGAAACCCTTGAATCGATGTTGCTTAACTAGTTATTTTATGCCTGAATAGTAATTTAAAATGAGATGGGCATGACATGCTTAATTCCTAAACATAATTCATAAATGCAATCGAGTTTCATGCATTGTTAGTTTAATACGGTTCATTAAGTGCCTACTTCAAGTTGATACGATATAGATATATATGTGTATGTGTTCATATATGCTATAATGCACCGCTGGATGGTGCTGCTTGCCCAGGTAAGTGCATAAACCCTATTACATGTCTCTTTATAAGCTTATATGATAATATGTTGTGATTACTAAATTGAAACCCGAGATGGTAGTTGGATGGTTTGAGGTAGAACTATGAGTGGTTCGAGGTTCTTTGTGGTACGGTGCTTGTGAGGAGGGAGCCTGGGTTGTGAATTAACCGCAATCGTGTGGATTACGAGGCCATGTGTGGCTCATTGTGTTGAAATAATTATGAAGTGCTTGAATGAATTATGTGTAAATCCCTCCCCTCTTATGTTATTAAGATGCATTATGCATGTGAAGGTGTTGTTTTGAAAAAGGATGTTTCCTGTGTTTCAAAACAATAATAGCCATGACTATTAGCAATCAATGGCCTATTTTAGCTATAGGAACGTCGTTTTGGGAGTGAACTCACTTGAACGGGGGAATCCCTAAGGAATTTGATTGAAAAGAAAGTACGATGTGTGAAAAAAAAGATTTCGCTGTGAGAGGCCGCAAAATTATTAGCCGTTATGGCCCATACGCTTTTTATTGGCTAAGATAATGTGCTTCGGACAATATGTTATGAATGATTATGTTAGCCTAGGGGATAAGTCCTGGTACTAAGAGACCCTGGAAGACCCTGATGAGGGTAATTGTCCGATATGTTATATGTAGCCGTCCTAGGAGTAAGAGCTTAAGCGTGAGCATTAGGTCTCACTATGGGGTTGAGAATAGATCTCACCCAATCAGCACTCTGTAATGATCTTATGCTAGATGTATTTTCCTAATAAGCAAAGAAAAGTAGTTGGCATTTTGCCATTTTAAGTATTTCAGAAGAAAGAAAATTTTGAGGGCCATTAAGAGGCCAGTTGAATGAAATGTGAAAAGTCATAAGGGTCATTATGTGACCAATATGAAAGAGATTTCCTTTAATGAAAACGAGCCTCAAAGAGGCTAAGAAAAGAGTTTTTATGGGCCTCAAGAGGCTAAGCAAAGTGTTTTAAAGAAAAGAAGAAAAGTTTTCTATGCATGTCCTGTGCTTTTCTTATGAATGAAATGTGAATGAGATTTCAGGTAAGGCTAAGCAAAGTGTTTTCATAAGAAGAAAGAAAGATACTTGTGCGTATTATGTGAATGAGATCTAAGTAAAGTATGCTAATGAAAATGAAGCTTTATGTGAATATTCCAAGTATAACTTCTGAATGAGATGCTAAGTAAGATACGATCATGAAAAAGAAAGCCATATGATCATATTTCATGCATACCATATGAATGAAATGCCAAGAAAAGTATGATTACGAAAAGTGATAACCTTATGTGCACATCATATGAATGATGTTTCATGTATAGTTTAAATGGAATGCTAAAAGATTATGTTATAAAAAGAAAGATCCCTATGCTTAGCCCTCGATGCTTGCTTACATACTTAACTGCTTGTTAGTAAAGGAACTTAGTCATTGAGGGACCTAGAAATATGTTTGAGTGGCTGAAATGATGTTTATGTTTAGTAACCCTTCCATAAGGACTTTATGAATGCCTAATATGATAGTAAAGTATGAATACATGATATATGGCTATTAAAGATATTATTGCCTGTAACGGTTTTGGTTTTAAGGGGGTCGGGGGACACTCACTGAGCATGTGGTTGCTCATCCCACTACTCTTTCCCCTTTTTCCCCCAGGCTTTCTTTGTGACAGGAAGAAGTTAAGTCAGCCATGTCAAGATGGAGTCTATTCTCGCTTACAAGGTGTCATGTTTGCCTACTTATGTCTTTAATGAAGTCATGTAAAGTATTCTTAGTTTGTAAATGTTTGTAAACAATTATTCTAGTTCATGTAATGCATATGGTATAAAGGTCACTCTGTATGGCCATAAGAGCCAACCATCTAATTAGTTAGATGTCTTTTTGGTCAAAGTTAGTTATATTTTTAGGATGAAAACCCCAATACTCCAGTTGTATGAACCGTTGAGTTGTATCTTACATTTCTTCTTTATTAATGAACTATTCTGTTTGATGTACTCCGAGCGAGTAGCTCATTGAGTTATGAACTCTGGCATGTAGCCATTGAGATTCTTTTAAATGTTTTACACTTCCATTGATTTACAGGGGTTTATTGTAAGCTTTTAGCTTGGAAGCGGTCAGCTTTTAGGGAAAACTCTATCCGTTTCGCCCCAGAAATTTGGTACGAAGTAAGAAAACGTAGCGCTCCTGACCATAGGGGTTGGGGGTGTTCAATTGATGGTATCAGAGCATGGTCCTGCGACCATAGGCCGCGACCTGGGTCTTGCATCTCATATAGTTGCCTAGGAACGCGTTCACGATGACGTGATACAAGCCTGCCTTGTGTGCAAATGTGAGTTTTGTGTGAATGTTAGCGTGTTTACCTAGTTAGGTGCGGCTTGAGTGAGCTGAATGGTTGGATGAAAGAACCATTTGCTAAGGTGTAGGCCGAGTGGCTCGTATTTTCGTGGATGAGTTAAGTGTTAGCTCAATTGAAAGTTGTTTCACTTATATGCCTTGGAGATTTTAATCGAAAGTTTAAAGAACATATGATTTAAATTTGAATGATTGGAAAAGCCTTAACTCTAAGCTCATCTTTGCCCCTGAAGTATGATTTACTCCTCAGGCCCCATAATAGAGTGAGCAGATGCACTCAATAGTTGGTAGGGAATGAGTTAGAAGCAGTTAAGCCATTCTCCTTTAGAAACATAGAGACCTTGAAAGTTGAGATCCTTCCTAAATAGTGAGTTAAGGTTTTTCTTTTGCATAAAAGACCTTTCTAATTCCATAGTTAGGCCTTACTGTTGCATCTGAAGACTTGCATTTGCTTTATAATGGTGTTCATGCCTTGTTCTATGAGCATAAGCTTCTATGTGTAACTAGATGTATTGAATACTTACTTGTCAAGATGCATTCGCTGCTTGATGCGTCCATGACCAGTTATGTGTTTTATAAATAAGTTGTTGCACTTCTTGATGTTTGCTTGACTTATGTTGGTTTATTATATGACTTGGTCATTTAGGTAATACAAGTTTTGTAATTTATAGCATAACATGACCCCTGACTCATTATTTGCATTCCGTGACTTCTATAATTTCATGTTATTGCTAAGTAACTACATGCGCCCGTGTTTGAAGCATGATGAGACGACCATAGAAACCTGCATTCATATATTCTTGCCCTTATTTGATTGATCAGAGTAGCATAGTAAAAGCATATATGCCCATAAGCCATAGGCCTAAGACTTATCCTTTTACTATAGGTTGCAACCTAGGGTTTGCATTTACATACGGTCATATAGGTACATTCTTACATGACAATGAATGAGTTTAAGTGTCTTCGAGTATCAACGTGACATATGTGTAGTGCTAAGCTCATAGGAGCTTATATAGTTACTTTGGACTTGTTATTAAATAGTCATTGATGGGTTTTGTCAACAAATTGTTTAGTAAATGCACTTCATGGTGTCTGCTTAGCTTGAGTTTGGCTAGGTATGTGGCTGAATTAACCGAACAATTTAACTTGTGTGATTTGTCAAACATTATGATCTCTAAGCTACTGTTTACACTCCATGAATTTTATTATCTTATGGTATGGCTTGACTGGTTGTGTACACATGTATTTAATGCATGATGTAATGACTATAAGAGGCGACATTCACATGTGTTCACCTTTATATATTTCATGTTCGAGGAGGGAAGCATGATAACGTATCCAAGGTCATATTTGAATTCTTTATTCTAAATTTGGTGCGTGAGTTGCATAAAATGACCATTAGCATGATTGATCCAAGTGTCATGGCATGACAAGATCGTGCTATCTTGTACCATATGTTACGTGATAAACTTCATGGGGAAACCTTAGAGTGTATGTTATTTTATTAGCTCATTTACTTATTGCCATTAGTATCATGGGGTTGTTTTTGTTTTGGGTCACAGTATTATCATGCTACTGTTCTGCATAATAACAGTTTGCGATCTTAGAGACCTACATTTGCGTAAATATGTGATTGTCCATCTAGTCGATGTGACATGATAATGTGCTTGGGGTGCTTGGGGTTGCATAGGAGTCTACACATCACTTGATCGTCGAATTGTGAAATATGCATGATCTGCTGTGGGTTGGTTATGTTATGTATATATTTGTGATATTCTTGTAAGGGTGCAAAAGGGGTGTAGATTCATGTCTATGACCATGTCATCTTACTTGCATGTTCTCAGTAAGTTAAGATAATCAGTTCTCTATGAAGACCCTATGATTGAACTTTCCATTAGCTAAGCTATTGTGATTATCTCATCTACTTATTATCCTTTTAGCTACACACTCTGGCCGGAAATCTTTTGTTTAGTTTATTGTAGTTCTAACATGAGACATAAGCTCAGGAGCTCTTGAGTAATTCCTCTACTAACTCCCATGTTGCTTGTTGTATTATGCCCTATAACTCACATGCTTGAGCAACTGTTTTGAAAATATATGCATGTAAATTAAGTACTTAGAAGCCTTCCTTCCCCCATGAAAACTACTAGTCCCGGTGGGCGATCTCTACCTGAAACAACGTGCTTATAAGTAACATACTGAACCCTCATTGCCCATCAACCTACATCCTTAGCATGCCATTTTTCTTTCGAGTCCTTTCTTGCTTGCTAATTGATAGCACCATGAATTACTCTCAGTAATGTACAGTTTATATCCTTGTAATAGTGATTGATGTCGCTTATAATTATTAGTCTTTCAGATGCTAAGTTATCTTATGTCCTTGCTACCTTGCTACTTTGCTGTGATACGGAAGCCTTGGTTGACTGACTTGATTTTGAAATAATTCGATTTCTTCATGTTTCAAAATAAACTTGGTTAAGTTGAATGCCTTGATATGACCTCGAAATATTATGTTTAAGTTGCCATGTATGAAAATCCTTTAAATGTCCGCTCGTGTTGATGCGTAAGTGTAGAGTAGTCGTTGCGATTCTAGTATTGCTTAGATAAAAATTTTAAAGATGATGTTCATTTAAAATAAGTTTGATATGGTTATCCATGCCAACTTATTTGCCCATCTTCAATGCGATTTGCCCTCGGCGCCTAAATAGAGTGAGTAGACGCTTAAAGAGGATTGGCGAGGAGGAGACTGAATACCATAGGCCATTTTCTTTCGATTCAAAAAACAAAAGTAGTGTCCGCAAAATGAAACCTTTTGGAAACCTACCGTGTAGATCCTACTTGGGTGCATACATTCTAGGAATGGCCGAACTTAGGTTTAGAATTTCAAGGACGAAATTCTTTTAAGGGGGAAAGAGTGTAAGGCCCGCCTTCTTTATTTACGATAATGTGGCTGCCTTACCTTCTACGTTACAAAATTCGTTTTTTTATTAACCATATGAGGTAAATTAGTATCGATGTGCTTATGTGAGCGATAATTTCATTAAAAAGAATTATTATTGCTATTATTCATTTTAAAGTAAATTCGTGCTATTTGTGCCCTTAAATTAGATTGATAGTTTAATTTAGTCGTTATTCGATTTATTTGTCGTTTCCCGAATACGAGTAGGTTGTTAACCTTAGAATTAGTTTTGATGTTTAATAAATCGAACCTTTATATATTTGGGAACGAATAATGGATGAGCAATTGTAGTATCGATTGGGTTTAGAATAGGAGATTGCGAAATTGGATTAGCAATTTTAGCTAATTGAGCTATTGACCAAAAGAAACAAAAAAAGGGGGTATAAGGGATCGAAGCCCCTTACTTCTCTCGGCAAGACACGAAAAAGGGGGGGGAATTGTCAGACCCCAGCCCCGAAACCACACCAGAGAGAGGAGAAGGGGGGCGACGGTCTGCCGCCGCCACACCGGTGACTGGTCGGCCGCCGTCGCACCCCGCCGGCCGTTCTACACCATAGTCACCACGACACAGAGAGAGAGAGAGAGACGAAGAGGGAGGTTGCGAACTGAGAGAGAAGGAGAAGGAGACGATGACGTCGGTGCGCCGACAACCATCCGTTACACCCTGCAATCACCCTCCCGTCGACCACCAGTAGGTGCACCGATAAAGGGGAGAAATTGGGTCTGAATTGGTTGCTTCGAGTAAGAGAGTGAGAGCTAAAGGGTTCGAATTCGCGATGGTGGCGTGTTGTGTGGCTGTGGGTTTGGGTCAAGCCGCCATGAGGGTCCAGAGGCTCGGTTCAGGCTTCCTAATTCGCACCATCATCCTCGTTGTTCGGACCGGAGGCTAGGAATCGAGGTGGGTGTTTCTCGCCCCCTAAGTATTAGTAGTTTTGAAATTGTTTTAAGTTTTAAGTTGTGGTGTATGTTAAGTTTAGTCAGTTTATGCCTGAAAATGACTTCAGATCGTTAAATGTTAGTTTAGTTGATTAAAACTCAAAAGTGGCTCTGAATCGATACATGTTAGTTTAGTTAGTTCATGCCTAAAAATATAGTTCGAAATAAGTTATGCATGTTTAGGTTCGATTCAAGTGAATTCAGTTAAAGCATGCCTGAAAGGTTGACTTGAATAGTAACTTCGATATGATAAATGAATGCCTAGAATCGTATTATGCTTAAATGACTTAAATAGATTCAAATAGTAACTTCGATACAATAAACGAATGCCTAGAATCGTAATCTGCTTAAATGACCTAATTAAGTTCAAATAGTAACATCGATATGATAAATGAATGCCTAGAATCGTACTATGCTTAAATGAGGTAAATGGGTTCGAATAGCAACTTCGATATAATAAACGAATGCCTTGATTCATATTATGCTCAGTTGGTTTAATTAGGCTTGAATAGCAGCTTTGATATGATGAACGGAACCCCTGATTCGATGTTTGTCTAATTAGTTAATGTATGCCTAAATAATAATTTCGCTATAATGAATGAACGCCTTGATTATGAGGTTTAGGTGGTTTAATTAGGCCTGAATAGTAACTTCGATATAATAAACGAAACCCTTGACTCGATGTTGCTTAACTAGTTATTTTATGCCTTAATAGTAACTTAAAATGACATGGGTATGCCATGCTTAATTCCTAAACGTAAGTCATGAATGTAATCGAGTTTCATGCCGTGTTAGTTTAATACGGTTCATTAAGTGCCTACTTCAAGTTGATGCGATATAGATATATATGTGTATGTGTTTATATATGCTATAATGCACCACTGGATGGTGCTGCTTGCCCAGGTAAGTGCATAAACCCTATTACACATCTCTTTATAAGCTTGCATGGTAATATGTTATGATTACTAAATTGAAAACCGAGATGGTAGTTAGATGGTTTGAGGTAGAACTATGAGTGGTTCGAGGTTCTTTGTGGTACGATGCTTATGAGGAGGGAGCCTGGGGTGTGAATTAACCCCAATCGTGTAGATTGCAAGGCCATGTGTGGCTCATTGTGTTGAAATGATTATGAAGTGCTTGAATGAATTATGTGTAAATCCCTCCCCTCTTATGTTATTAAGAAGCATTATGCGTGTGAAGGTGTTGTTTTGAAAAAGGATGTTTCTCGTGTTTCAAAACAGTAATAGCCATGACTATTAGCAATCAATGGCCTATTTGCACGTATTACATTCAAGCACTTCATAATCATTTCAACAACACAATGAGCCACAGACGTCCTCGTAATCCACATGATTGTGGTTAATTCACAACCCAGGCTCCCTCTGTAATACCCCAGCCCCTAGGGCTAGAAGCATTACACTTTCTAAACTTCATACTTAAAATTTTGGGGCGAAACGGACAGAGTTTCCCCTAAAAACTGACCGTTTCCAGGCTAAAAGCCTTACAATAAACGCCTGCAAATCAATGGAAGCGTAAAACATTTAAAAGAAGTTTAACGGCTATACGCCGGAGTTCATAACTCAATGAGCCACTCGCTCGAAGTATACCAAACAGAATAGTTCATTAATAAAGAAGAAATGAAAGATACAACTCAACGGTTCACACAACCGGAGTATTGAGGTTTACATCCCAAATCATAACTAACTTTGACCAAGAAAACATCTAACTAATTAGATGGTTGGCTCATACGGCCATACAGAGCGACCTTCATACCATATGCATTACATGAACTAGAATAATTGTTTACAAACGTTTATAAACTTAGAATATTTTACATGACTTCATTAAAGACGTAAGTAGGCACACATATCACCTTGCAAGCGAGAATAGACTCCATCTTGACATAGCTGACTCAACTTCTTCCTGTCACAAAGAAAACCTAGGGGAAAAAGGGGAAAGAGTAGTAGGATGAGCAACCGCACGCTCAGTGAGTGTCCCCCGACCCCCTTAAAACCAAAACCGTTGCAAGCAATAATATCTGTAATAGTCACATACTACGTATTCATACTTTACTATCATATTAGGCTTTCATAAAACCCTTGTAGAAGGATCACGAAACATAAACTTCATTTTAACCACTCAAACATATTTCTAGGTCCTTCAATGACTAAGTTCCTTTCTTAACAAGCAGTTAGGCACGAAAGTAAGCATCGAGGGCTAAGCATAGGGATCTTTCTTTTTATAACATAACTTCTTAGCATTCTATTTAAACTATATATGAAACATCATTTATATGATGTGCACATAAGGTTATCTCTTTTCATAATCATATTTTTCTTGGCATTTCATTCATATGATATGCATAAGGGGCGCACACATTTTAAGTCTCATTCAAATCTCATCCATAGGGTATGCATGAAATATGCTCATAAGGCTTTCTTTTTCATGATTGCATCTTACGTAGCATCGCATTTATAAGTCATACTTGGAATATGCACATAACACTTTATTTTCATTAGCATAATTTACTTAGATCTCATTCATATGATATCTACAAGTCATGCACAGGAAGCTTTCTTTCTTTTTTACTGAAAACACTTCATTTAGCCTCTTGAGGCTCATAAAACTCTTCTCTTAGCCTCTTGAGGCTCATATTCTTCAAAGAGATTTTTTTTCATATTGGTCGTATACTGACCCTTATAAGCTTTTTACGTTTCACTCATCTAGCCTCTTAATGGCCCATAAAAATTTTCTTTCTGAAATACTTGAAATGGCATAATGCTGACTGCTTTTCTTCGTTTATTAGGAAAATACATCTAGCATAAGATCATTACAGAGTGCTGATTAGGTGAGATCTGTTCTCAACCCCATAGTGAGACCTAACGCTCACGCTTAAGCTCTTACTCCCGAGACAACTACATATAACATATCGGACCATTAACCTCATCAGGGTCTTCTAGGGTCCCCTAGTATCAGAACCTATCCCCTAGGCTGACATCATTCATAACATATTGTCCGAAGCGCATTATCTTAGCTAATTGAAAGTGTATGGGCCATAACGGCTAATAATTTTGCTGCCTCTTACAGCGAAATCCTTTTTCATACACCGCACTCTTTTTAATCAAATTCTTTAAGGATTCTCCTGTTCAAGCGAGTTCATTCCCAAAACGAGGTTCATATAGCTAAAATAGGTCATTGATTGCTAATAGTCATGGCTATTATTGTTTTGAAATACGAGAAATGTTCTTTGTCAAATCACCACACTCACACGCGTAATGCATCTTAATGACATAAAAGGGGAGGGATTTGCACGTATTACATTCAAGCACTTCATAATCATTTCAACAACACAATAAGCTACACATGGCCTCGCAATCCATACGATTGCGGTTAATTCACAACCAGGCTCCCTCCTCACAAGCACTGTACCACAAAGAACCTTAAACCACTCGTAGTTCTACCTCAAACCATCCAACTACCATCTCGGTTTTCAATTTAGTAATCTTAACATATTATCATTCAAGCTTATAAAGAGACATGTAATAGGATTTATGCACTTATTTGGGCAAGCAGCACTATCCAGCGGTGCATTATAGCATATATAAACACATGCACATGTATATCTATATCGCATCAACTTGAAGTAGGCACTTAATGCACCGTATTAAACTAACATGGTATGAAACTCGATTACATTCATCACTTAGGTTTAGGAATTAAGCATGTCATACCCATGTCATTTTAAATTACTATATAGGCATAAAATAACTTGTTAACCAACATCGATTCAAGGGTTTTGTTCATTATATCGAAGTTACCATTCAGGCCTAATTAAACCAGCTAAGCCTCATATGAATCAAGGTGTTCGTTCATTATATTGAAATTACTGTTCAGACATACATTAACCAATTAGACAAACATCAAATCAAGGGTTCTGTTCATCATATCAAAGTTACTATTCAAGCCTAATTAAACCAACTGAGCATAATATGAATCAAGGCATTCGTTTATTATATCAAAGTTACTATTCGAACGCATTTACCCCATTCAAGTATAGTATGATTCTAGGCATTCATTTATCATGTTGATGTTACTATTTGAACTTAATTAGGTCATTTAAATGTAATACGATTCTAGGCATTCTTTTCATAATCATACTTTTCTTGGCATTTCATTCGTATGATATACATAAGGCGCACACACATTTCAAGTCTCATTCAAATCTCATTCATAGGGTATGCATGAAATAAGCTCATAAGGCTTTCTTTTTCATGATTGCATCTTACATAGCATCGCATTCATAAGTCATGCTTGGAATGTGCACATAACGCTTTATTTTCAGTAGCATACTTTACTTAGATCTCATTCATATGATATGCACAGGTCATGCACAGGAAGCTTTCTTTGTTTTTACTGAAAACACTTCATTTAGCCTCTTGAGGCTCATAAAAACTCTTCTCTTAGCCTCTTGAGGCTCATATTCTTTAAAAGAGATCTTTTTCATATTAGTCGCATACTGACCCTTATAAGCTTTTCACGTTTCATTCATCTGGCCTCTTAATGGCCCATAAAAATTCCTTTCTAAAATACTTGAAATGGCGTAATGCCGACTGCTTTTCTTCGTTTATTAGGAAAATATATCTGGCATAAGATCATTACAGGATGCCGATTGGGTGAGATCTATTCTCAACCCCATAGTGAGATCTAACGCTCACGCTTAAGCTCTTACTCCCGGGACGGCTACATATAATATATCGGACCATTAGCCTCGTCAGGGTCTTCTAGGGTCTCCTAGTACTAGGACTTATCCCCTAGGCTAACATCATTCATAACATATTGTTCGAAGCACATTATCTTAGTCAATTGAAAGCATATGGGCCATAACGGCTAATAATTTTGCTGCCTCTCATAGCGAAATCCTTTTTCATAAATCGCACTTACTTTTTAATCAAATTCTTTAGGGATTCCGTCATTCAAGCGAGTTCACTCCGAAAATGAAGTTCGTATAGCTAAAATAGGCCATTGATTGCTAATAGTCATGGCTACTATTGTTTTGAAACACGAGAAACGTTCTTTGTCAAATCACCACACTCACACGCATAATGCATCTTAATAACATAAAAGCAGAGGGATTTGCACGTATTACATTCAAGCACTTCATAATAATTTCAACAACACAATGAGCCACACACGGCCTCGCAATCCACATGATTGTGATTAATTCACAACCCAAGCTCCCTCCTCACAAGCACCATACCACAAAGAACCTCGAAGCACTCATAGTTCTACCTCAAATCATCCAACTACCATCTCGGTTTTCAATTTAGTAATCATAACATATTATCATGCAAGCTTATAAAGAGACGTGTAATAGGGTTTATGCACTTACCTAGGCAAGCAGCACCATCTAGCGGTGCATTATAGCATATATAAACACATACACATGTATATCTATATTGCATCAACTTGAAGTAGGCACTTAATGAATCGTATTAAACTAACAAGGCATGAACTCGATTACATTCATGACTTATGTTTAGGAATTAAGCATGTCATGCCCATGTCATTTTAAATTACTATTCAGGCATAAAATAACTAGTTAAGCAACATCAATTCAAGGGTTTCGTTTATTATATCGAAGTTACTATTCAGGTCTAATTAAACCAACTAAGCCTCATATGAATCAAGGCGTTCATTCATTATATCAAAATTACTATTCAAGCATACATTAAATAATTAGACAAACATCGAATCAAGGGTTCCATTCATCATATCAAGGTTACTATTCAAGCCTAATTAAACCAACTGAGCATAATATGAGTCAAGGCATTCGTTTATTATATCGAAATTACTATTCGAACCCATTTACCTCATTTAAGCATAGTACGATTCTAGGCATTCATTTATCATATCGATGTTACTATTTGAACTTAATTAGGTCATTTAAACGTAATACGATTCTAGGAATTCTTTTATTACGTTGAATTTACTAATTAAGTCAAACTTTCAGGCGCATGTTAATTGAATTTACTTGAATCAATTCTAAATATGCACAACTCGTTTCGAACTGAACTTTCAGGCATGTATTAACTGAATTCACTTGAATCAAATCTAAGCATGCATAACTCATTTCGAACTGAACTTTCAAGCGTGTATTAACTGAATTCACTTGAATCGAATCTAAACATGCAGAACTCATTTCGAACTATGTTTTTAGGCGTGAACTAACTAAACTAACATGTATCGATTCAAGCCACTATCGAGTACTAATCAACTAAACTAGCATTTAACAATTCAAAGTCATTTTCAGGCATAAACTAATTAAACTTAGCGTGCATCACAACTTGAAGGGCTAAAACGCTTTCGAAACTACCAATACTTAGGAGGCGAGAAACACCCACCTCGATTCCATACTAGAGGACCCGATTATGGGTTTTTTAGGAGTTGACTTGAAACCTTCAAACTAGGGATTCGACCTTCCTCTACTGCCTTGCCCAAACCCACACGAACAGACTCCAATCCATGCTTGACCCTCGCGAAAACGGACCCAATTTGACCCAAACCCAGGCCTGGGTTTCTTTCCCTTTCACTAATATCTTCGTTGTTGCTACTGGTGGTCACCGGCAGGGGGGTCGCGGGGTGCGACGGACGGTCGCCGGCGCACCGGCGCCGTCATCTCCTTCCCTTTCTCTCTCTCTCTCTTAGCCTCTGTCACTTTCTCTCTCTTCACGGTGGTGATCGGGGAGCAGCGCCAAGGGGGTCGCACCGATGTGGCGGCCGCCGGCCGCCGACGTCCCTCGACCCTCCTCTCTCTCTCTCTCTCTCTCTCTCTCTCTGATGCTGAGTCGCCGGGGAGGGGTCGGGAAGCCAGCAGGAGGACCCCCCATCTCGTGATTTTCGGCTGAGAAAGAGAAGGGGCTTGGCCTATTTTGATATATTTATTATTTTTTTTTGTTTGATTCTTGCTCATTCAACTAACACCGCCAGTCTAATTTCTAATCTCGAACCTCATATGTTAACCCGAATCGATGGTACGACACTTCATCGATTATTCAATCGTAAATATGTAAAGGTTCGATTCACTAAACCTCGAAATTAATTCGAAGGTTGACCACCTAGTCGTACTCGGGTTCCTACTCAAATTAGTACTCGTTAATAATCTATATTAACGCATACTGAAAATATGATTTAACTCGTTAATACTAATAATGATAATAATATTGATAGCGACGAATACATTCTTTTTAATAAAATTATCATTCATATAAGCGCATCAGTAATAATTTAACTCGTACAGTTAATAAAAATATGATTTTTATAACGTAGAAGGTAAGACAGCCAGGTTAACTTAAAATAAAGAAGACGAGTCTTACACTCGTACAGTTAAAACGATTTCGAAACTACTAATACTTAGCAGGCGAGAAACACCGACCTCGATTCCAAGCTAAGAATCCATTCTAAGGGCTTTGGGCTCGACTGCGGGCATTAGAAAAACCCCAATCCTTGACCCAGTTAGTCCCAAACGCACGCCCAGTAGCTGGCCCAAACCCTAGCTCGACTGCTTGCTAAACCCGAAACCCTAGCTTCCGATT
>JAKOGI010003384.1:15522-28022 GCA_029747015.1 Carnegiea gigantea | reverse complement strand
TGGGGTACATGTTGCTTGCCAAGAGATGCATGGTATTTTCTTAGTGTCTGGGTTAGTCTCTGCACAGGTATTTCCTACAAATCTTAGTGATCTTATCCACCACCTCGATGCCCATTGATCATGCTTGAAAACGACTTCGAAACAAACTAAGAATGCCTATATTCGATGCATGCTAATTGGGTTACTTCGTGTTTAAAAGTAGCCTTGAAACGACCTAAGCAAGCTTCAAATCAATGCATGTTAAGTAAGTTAACTCATGTTTAATAGTAGTCCTTGAAACGAACTAATAACCTTGGTTAGTTAAAATAGATATGTAAGCTATAATGTGACTAAACTATGCTTTAGAAATGACACGAATTGGGCATGTTTATTACATTGAATTGATGCTTGTTAAGTTAGTTAATTCGCGCTTGAAAGTATCTCTGAAAATAACTAAGAATGCCTTGAATCGATGCTTGTTAGGTTAAGTGGAACTATATTTGAAAATGACTTGAATTTGGCATGCTTACTTCCTAATTGTGAAATATGAACACGAGCTAGTTTCACGCCCTATTAGTTTGTTTCAGCTCGTTAAGTACTTCATTTGAGTCAATGCAATGTAAATATGTATGTATGTGTGTGTGTGTGTGTGTGTGTGTGTGTGTGTGTGTGTATATATGCTGTATCCAGCCGCTGGACGGTTGCTACTCGCTTGGTAAGTTTATACGTAGTTATTTTATTTGACTTTTATGATAATATGCTATGGTTATGGAATTAAAAACCACATTAGTAGTCGGATGGTTTGAGGATGAACTAATGAAAGTTTTGAGGTTCTTTGTGCTAAGTGTTATGTGAGGAGGGAGCCTAGGTTGTGATTCACCGCAATCGTGTGGATTGCGAGGCCATGTGTGGCTTATTTTGCTGAGTTAATTATGAAGTGTTTGAATGTGTTATGGGCAACCGCCCTTCCCTTTTATGTCATTAAGATTCATTTTGTGAGTGAGGTTGAGTTTGAAAAAGAAGGTTTTTATGGTTGTAACTAATAGTAGCCATAGTTATTAGCAATCAATGACCTATTTTACCTATGCAAATACAGTTTTGGGAGTGGACCTGCTAGAACAGGGGAATCCCTAAGGAGTTTAAACAAAAAAGAGAGAACATTGTATGAAAAAGGATTTCGCTATGAGAGACAGCAAACCTATTAGCCGTTATGGCCATGCGCTTTAAATTGGCTAAGATATCGTGCTTAGGGACAATAAGATGGGAGTGAGCTCGGTAGAACGGGGGAATCCCACGAGAGTGAACCTGCTTGTACGGGGGAATCCCTAGCCTAGGGAATATTCCCAGTAATGGGAATACCTAGAGACCCTGACGAGGGTTAAGGTCCAATTCAGTTGTCATCCTAGGAGTAAGAGCTTAGTGTGGGCTAGTCTCACTGGGATTGAGTGTAGATCTCTCCCAACTAGCACTTTATGATGATCTTTTGCCTAGAGTATTTCCATAGTTAAACAGAACAAGCAGTTGGCATTTCGCCATCTTTAAGTATTTCAAAGAAAGTTTTTAAGGGCCCTGAAGAGGCCAAATCCGAATGAGATTTGAAAAGCTTATAAGGGTTATTAGAGGACCATTTTGAAAGAGATTTCTTTTAAAGAATGTGAGCCTTAAGAGGCTAAAATAAAGTGTTTTCAGAAAAAGAAAGTAAGCTTCCTGTGCATAACTTATGCGTATTTTATGAATGAAGTTCTAAGTGAAGGATGGCCATTTCCTTGTACCGCATAGTGCATATAAGTTTAAATATGCATGTTATGAGAAAGAAAGCTCCTTGGATGATCCTTACTCCATGTGTTTAAGTATCTCACACAGGTGAATTAGACAGACAAAGCATGATTCATGTAATGTGTCATATAGCCTATACTTGGAATTAACGAAAACTCTCTGTCGTTCAATACGATAATAGTATGGCTTAAATATGTGATATGTAGCTAATTCAAGAGGTTAAATAAAGTGTTTTCAGAAAGAAGAAAAGAAGATCTTTGTGCATATTCTATACTAATCTTATGAATGAGTGTTTGAATAAAAATTCAAGTAAGGAATGGCTATGTTGCTAATGAATCAAACATTTCAGCTTTGAATGTGTATAACCTATGAATGAAAGTTCTATGCTTAGGCCTCATTTCTTGCTTATGTGTTTGAGTGCCTAGCTTTAAAAGGAAATTGGTTATCTAAGGATCTAAGAATGAGCTTGAGCAGCTAGAATGAAGTTTAGGGGCAATAGCCCGTCCTTGGGGACTATGATTGCCTAATACGATACTAATACATAAGCACGTGACATGTGGCTATTAATGGTATTATTGCCTATAACGGTTTTTGTTTTAAGGGGCCAGGGAATACTCACTGAGCATGTGGTTGCTCATCCCATTATTCTTTCCCCTTTTTCCCCAGGTTTTCCTTGTGACAGGTAGAAATCGACTCATTTATTCCGAATAGAAGTTACCCTCGCTCAAAAGGGAGTCATGAGTGCTCACAGTGGAGTGGCCTTGCTGTTTAATGATGTTATAGGTTGTGTTCTTAGTTGTAAATGTATGTAAACAAGTATTCTAGTTTCATGTAGTGCATTTGGTTTAGGAGTCGCTCTGTACGGTCACGTGTGCCAACCATCTAATTTGTCAATTGCCTTTTTAGCTGAAGTTGGTTACGTCTTGGGATGTAAACCCTAATACTCCGATTGTGTGAACCATTGAGTTGTATCTTTCATTTCTTCTTTATTAATGAACTATATTGTTTGATGTACTCTGAGTGAGTTACTCGTTGAGTTATGAACTCCGACGTGTAGCCATTGAGCTTATTTTAAAATGTTTTATGCTTTTGTTGATTTCAGGGGTTGATTATAAGGCTTTTAGCCTGCAAATGGCCAGTTTTTAAGGAAAACTCTATCCATTTCGCCACAAAAATTAAGCAGGAAGTAAGAAAACGTAATGCTCCTGGCCCTAGGGGCTGGGGGTGTTACAAGATGGTATCAAAGCAAGATCCTACGACCATAGGTCGCGACCTGAGTCTTACATTTCGTATAGTTGCCTAGGAATACGTTCACGATCATGTGATATATGCCTGCTTTGCATGCAAACATGAGTTTTATGTGAACGTTAGTGTGTTTAGTTAGCTGTGTGTGGCTGAGTGAGCTGATTGTTTGGATGAGTGAACCATTTGCTAAAGTATAGGCCGAATGACTTGTATTCTCATGAATGAGTTAAGTGTTAGCTCAATCAAATTTGTTTCGCTTATATGCCTTAGCGATTTGAATCAAAAGTTTTAAGAGCACGTGCTTTGAACTCAGACAACTTAGGATGTTTTAACTCTAAGCTCATTCTTGCCCCTTAAGAACGATTTGCTCCTCGAGCTTGATCATAGAGTGAGCAGATGTACTCAAAGGTTGGTAGAGAGAGAGCTAGAAGCAGTTAAACTATTTTCTTTTGAAAATCTAAAAACCTTGAAAGTCAAAGTCTTCCGATTAGTAAGTTAGGGTTATGCTTTCGCATTTGAAACCTTTCTAATTATTTGGTTGGGTCTTATTGTTACAATGGAAGACTTACATTTCCTTTACAATAATACTTGTGTTAGCCCTATGAGCTTAACTCTCTGTGTGTAATCAAATGATTTTGAGTGTTCACATGCCAAGGTGTATGCATTATTAGATGTGTTAGTGATGATTTGTTGTAAGTGATTGGAGGCAACTTTCTATGACTGAAAATCTCACTAGGTGGTACCCCCTATATGTGAATGTAGAATTGTAAGAAATTAAATGAGATTTCGATATGCTTGGATAGAAATTAAGCAATAGTAGCGCATTTCTCTTGACCATTGCATGAAAATTGTCCTCATTATCTTGCATAATGCTTATTATCACCTATACAATGTTCTTGATGTCCTATCTGAAATTGGTAGTGTTCTGGCTATATCAAACTCCACTACACCTAGAAAGAACAAGGTAGAAAGAACCTGACAGACTTTGGGATTGTTGTACCATCTTTATCATCCTACTACTTCCTGGGCCGACAATCTATGCCTTCCCAACACCTTGTTAAGCACAAGCACCAAGTGTAGAAGCCAGGATGTCCATATTAGATAGTAAAACCTCCCCATTTATACTAGGAGTTCCTCGGACCTCCACAAGTATCTTTGAGACAAATGCGTTAGTAAAGCCTCAATGTATATATGTAGAACCAATAATGCCATGTCCTTACCCCTGTTAGTTGATTAATGGCCAACTCCAAACAATTTGGACAAACCTCGAGGCACAACCTTGACCTTAGGTTTTAAATGAGGGTTGCACTCACACATACTCGTCTAGATGCCTCCCGTGAGACACTACTATAAAAATAGGTGTTTTGAAGCATAAGCGTAATGTTATGCAAAGTGTAAAGGTCATGGAAGCCCGTATAATTGCTTAGGATCATTATGCACGATTATTTAAGTGTCTTGTGAATGATTGGCTTAGTAAGTGCATATCTTTGTATTTGCTTGACTTGAGTTTGGTTTTGGCATTGACCTAGTTATTCAAATGATTTAACTCTTGTAATTCGTAGCATGGTATGACATTTGAGTCATTATTTACATTCCATGAATTCCTTGATCTCGTGATACAGCTAAATAACTGCACACATGTATTTAAAGCATGATGAGGTGACCGTGGAAACTTGTATTCATATATTCTTACCGTAGCGTTCTCTTCTTAAGTTGTTCCTATCGACATGTTATGCTAGTTCATACTACATGGTTCTTAATCTTCTGTTGTTGACTCCATGACATCAATGTGATTTTGAGTGCTACTTCAAGTTCCGTTATTGTCAATCTGACATAATATGACATTCTAATACTCTAATGTGATGTGGTAGCCTTCTAGTTAATGGATTGAACCGTAGACTAATCTAATATCTTGATGTTTTAGCATGAACCTGATTAAGTTAACCCCCTCATATGACTTTGAAATGCTCTGTCCAAGTTACCAGGAATGGAAAGCCTAAAAGTTAGTTGGAATGATGTATAAACATAGGAATGTTAGTTGCGCATGCTTCCATTTTGTAAATTGCTTGCTATATGCATATTAGACAGCTTCATGCTGCTTGTGATTCCTGGGCCTGAAAATACTAAAATGCTACTACTATGTGATGCTAAGCAATACTGTTGTGCTTAAATAATGCTATGTGATGCATTGTGATGTTCTTGATACTCTAACTTGTTATAGGAATCTCCATGCTAATCATAGTGATCCTAAAAGTGTCTTGAATTCATGATTTAGAGTGAAACTACATGTGTATAACCTTGAGATGTTATTGCCTAATTGCCCTACTTTTAGATTTCGATTCGTGACATATGCACATACGTAGAGTGGTTGCTTACTATACAAACTAAATCTAGATAATTGAAAGTCTCTTTCCTTTTTTTTAAGAAAAAACAAGCTTAACATGGCTTTCCACGCCAACTTAATTGCCCTTCTTCTATATGTTTGCCCTTAGCACCTAAATGGAGCGAGTAGACGCTTGAAGAGGATTGGCGAGGAGGAGACTAGATACCATAAACCCTTTTTCGGTTTTAATTAGTTGTGGAACAAAGATTTTGGATTTTAGTGTGATTTGTGAAAATTGTGTTATGTGCGTGCACATTTTAGGTATGACTGAACATAATTTGAGAATTTCGAGGACGAAATTCTTTTGAGGAGGGAGAATGTAACACTTGCATTCTTTATTTCTCGTTAAGCTTATCGTATTACCTTTTCACGTTATAGAATCGTCTTTTAGTAACTATATGAGTTAAATTATTACTGATATGCTTAGGTGAATGATAATTTTATTAAAAAGAATATTTCGTCGTTATTTATATTATTAATATTATCGTCAATTATTTATAAAATTCTTCAGTTGGTGCGAACTCATACCTTCAAAATCGCTATTCAATTTATGCAGTCGTTTCCTAAATTTAGCTAGGATGCCAGTTTTAGAATGTTTCAACTCGAACCTAGACTGAGCATTAACGAATTTGGGATCAGCAATTTAGTTGCATAGAAATTGAACAAAAAATATATATATAAAACAAAAGGGGCCAAGCCCCTTTTCCTTTCACGGTGAACACCAGCAAAGAGGGTGGTTCTCAAACCCCAACCCCGCAACCCACATCACCAAAGAGAGAGAAAGAGAGGGGCGGCCATGGCGGCGGCGGCACCACCCCAGCGTGCACGCCAGCTTGCGTCTCCTCCACTAGCCAACTCAGCCCGTGACAGAGAGAGAAAGCGAGAGTGAGAGAGGAAGGTCAAGGTGGTGTTGGGCGTGACAGCCCACAATCGATGCCGACTGGACGGCGGCCAGACGTCCACCGTGGGTAGGGTTGAGTCTGGCGACCACCGCAGCAGCAGCGGAGATGCAATCGAGAGGAGCAGGAAACCAGGTCTGGTTTCGTTAATTTGAGTTTGAAATTAGCAGCAAAGAGGGACAAATTCTGGGTTCTTGAACACTCAAATCAGTCCTAGAAGTCCTTTTGAACGAACCCCTAGCTTGGAATCGAGGTGGGTGTTTCTCGCCTCCGAAGTATTAGTAATTTCGAAAATGTTTTAGCCCTTAAGTTGTGATGCATGTCAGTTGAGGATTAGTTAGATTAATCGAGATTATGCTGCATGTTCTATTTCAGCTGAATTTAGTTTAAATTGATGTATGTTAATTTTAGTTAGTTCATGCCTGAAAGTGACTTCGAAATAACCTAACAATGCTTTGAATCAGTATATGTTAGTTTAGTTAATCCATGCTTATAAGTGGCTTTGAAATAACCTAAGAATGTTTCGAATCGATACCCATTAAGTTAACTAATTCATGCTTGAAAACGATTTTGAAATGAACTAAGAATGCCTATATTTGATGCGTGCTAATTGGGTTAGTTCATGTTTAAAAGTAGCCTTCAAATCGATCTAAGCACGCTTCAAATCAATGCATGTTAAGTAAGTTAACTCATATATAATAGTAGTCCTTAAAACGAACTAACAACTTTGGTTAGCTAAAATAGATTTGTAAGCCCTAATGCGACTAAACTATGCTTTAAAAATGACATGAATTGGGCATCCTTATTACTTTGAATCGATGCTTGTTAAGTCAGTTAATTTGTGCTTGAAAGTAGCTTCGAAAAGAACTAAGAATGCCTTAAATCGACGCTTGTTAAGTTAAGTGGAATTATGCTTGAAAATGACTTACACTTGGCTTGCTTACTTCTTAATTGTGAAATATGAACGCAAGCTAGTTTCACGCCCAATTAGTTTGTTTCAGCTCATTAAGCACTTCATTTGAGTCAATACAATGTAAATATATATATATATATATATATATATATATATATATATATATATATATATATATATATGCTGTATCGAGCCGCTGGATGGTTGCTGCTCGCTCGGTAAGTTTATACGTAGCTATTTCATTTGACTTTTATGATAATATGCGTGGTTATGGAATTGAAAAATCAAGTTGGTAGTCGGATGGCTTGAGGATGAACTAATGAGAGTTTTGAGGTTCTTTGTGGTCGGTGTTGTGTGAGGAGGGAGCCTGGGTTGTGATTGACCGCAATCGTGTGGATTGCGAGGCCATGTATAGCTTACCCTGCTGAGTTGATTATGAAGTGTTTGAATGTGTTACGTGCAAAATCCCTTCCCTTTTATATCATTAAGATTCATTTTGCGAGTGAGGGTGAGTTTGAAAAATAAGTTTTTTATGGTTGTAACTAAGAGTAGTCATAACTTTTAGCAATCGATGGCCTATTTTAACTATACAAATACAGTTTTAGGAGTGAACCTGCTAGAACGGGGGAATCTTTTATGAGTTTAAATAAAAAAGAAAGTGCATTGTATGAAAAAGGATTTCGCTGTGAAAGGCAGCAAGCTTATTAGCCGTTATTGCCATACGTTTTAAATTGGCTAGGATATCGTACTTAGGGACAATAAGATGGGAGTGAACTCGCTAGAACGGGGGAATCTCATGGGAGTGAACCTACTTGTACGGGGGAATCCCTAGCCTAGGGAGTATTCCCAGTAGTGGAAAGCCCTAAAGACCCTGATGAGGGTTAAGGTCCAATTTAGTTGCCATCCCGAGAGTAAGAGCTTAGTGTGAGCTAGTCTCACTGGGATTGAGTGTAGATCTCTCCCAACCAGCACTTTATGATGATCTTTTGCTGAGAGTATTTTCATACTTAAAGAGAACAAGCGGTTGGCATTTCACCATCTTTAAGTATTTCAAAGAAAGTTTTTAAGGGCCCTGAAGAGGCCAAATCTGAGATTCGAAAAGCTTATAAGGGTCATTAGAGGACCATTTCAAAAGAGATTTCTTTTAAAGAATGTGAGCCTTAAGAGGCTAAAATAAGGTGTTTTCAGAAAAAGAAAGTAAGCTTCCTGTGCATAACTTATGCATATCGTATGAATGAAGTTCTAAGTGAAGGATGGCCATTTCCTTATAATGCATTGTGCATATAAGTTTAAATGTGCATGTCATGAGAAAGAAAGCTCCTTGTATGATCCTTACTCCATGTGGTTAAGTATCTCACACAAGTGAATTAGATAGACAAAGCATGATTCATGTAATGTGTCACATAGCCTATAGTTAGAATTAACAAAAACTCTCTGTCGTTTAATATGATAATGGGACTTCTTAAATGCATGATATGTGGCTAATTCAAGAGGTTAACAAAGTGTTTTCAAAAAGAAGAAAAGAAGATCTTTGTGTATATTCTGTACTTATCTTAGGGATGAGTGTTTGAATGAAAATTCAAGGCATGGCTATGTCCCTAATGAATTAAACATTTAAGCTTTGAATGTACATAACCTATGAATGAAGGTTCTGTGCTTAGCCCTCGTTGCTTGTTTATGTGTTTGAGTGCTTGGTTTTAAAAGGCATTTGGTTATCTACGGACCTAAGAATGAGCTTGAGTAGCTAGAATGAAGTTTAGGGGTGACAACCCGTCCTTGGGAACTATGACTGCCTAATACGATAGTAATATAGGCTATTAATGGTATTATTGCCTATAACAAATTTGGTTTTAAGGGGTCGGGGAATACTCACTAAGCGTGTGGTTGCTCATCCCATTACTCTTTCACCTTTTTCCCTGGCTTTCCTTGTGACAAAATAGACTCATTTATGACCCTCGCTCAAAAGGGAGTCATGAGTGCTCACAGTGGGGTGGCCTTGCTGTTTAATGATGTTATAGAATGTATTCTTAGTTGTAAACGTATGTAAACAAGTATTCTGGTTTTATATAGTGCATTCGGTTTAGGAGTCGCTCTGTACGGTCATGTAAGTCAACCATCCAATTTGTCAATTGTCTTTTTAGCTGAAGTTGGTTAAGTTTTTGGATATAAACCCCAATACTCCGGTTGTGTGAACCGTTGAGTTGTATCTTTCATTTCTTCTTTATTAATGAACTATATTGTTTGATGTACTCCGAGCGAGTTGCTCATTGGGTTATGAACTCCGTCGTGTAGCCCCGAATGTTTTACGTTTCCGTTGATTGCAGGGGCTTGTTGTAAGGCTTTTAGCCTGGAAATGGTCAGTTTTTAGGGAAAACTCTGTCCGTTTTGCCCCAAAAATTAAATAGGAAGTAAGAAAATATAACGCTCATAACCCTAGGGGCTGGAGGTGTTACATGTGTCCTCTTTTATAACCTCTTGCTAAATCTTGACAAATCAATACATTATGCAAAAGCTCCCTTGTTTTTACAAATGTTCCTTGGCTTTGATTAATGAGGTATAGAAGCACCTCCTTATTCTGTTGCACAACAGCTTAGAGACAATTTGTAGAACACATTATAGTATGATATAGGCCTGAAATCAGTAGCCTGCTGTGGATTCAATACCTTGGGGAGGATGACTGGCTTTGTGGCTCCAAAGTATTTAGGCATGGTTGCTATTTCAAAGAACTCTTTGACTGCAGCACACACCAAAGGCCCTATAATACTCCATGATGATTTATAAAAGCCACTATTATATCCATCAAGCCCAGGGGATTTCACATTAGGAATTAAGAACATGGCATTTTTGATTTCTTGGTCTGTGAACTGGGAACATAATTTCAATTGCTGCTCAATGGTGAGTACAGGTCCCTTTCTAATTGCTTCCACATTGAGGTTGCTTCTATGAATCAATTGTTTCCCAAGCAAACTAGAGTAAAAAGAGGCTATGATCTTGGCCACTTCGTTAAACCCCCCCTTTCTTCTCTCCATTTTGGTCCTTTAAAGAGTATATATATGTTGCTAACTTCCTCTGTTTTGCTTTTGCAAAGAAAAATCTTATATGGTCATCCCCCATCTAAATCCACTCTACTTTGCACTGTTGTTTAATCAATGAAAGGACTGATGATAGAATAGAAGCATATTTTTTCCTGAGCTTAGCATCCTTTGCCTGCAGTTGTGCATTACCTGGGTCATGGAGTAGTTGTCTCTGCACATGTGACATGTCTTCTTTAGGTCTTGCTTGTTGCTCATAGAGGTCAGCATACTTTGTTCAGCTTTCTCAAAGCTGGTTTGAGCTTGTTTAGCAATGCCTTTGGTTAATCTAATTTGCTACCCTCTTGTATCAATTTCATCTTAGCCTCGACTAAGTCCATATAGTGTGGGTCCTTTATCCACATGTCATAAAAAGAGAATTCATGTTTTGGCCTTGGGCAAGGAAGGAAGATGATATGAAGTGGAGTCACACCTTGCATGCCAATCCATATTGATGAAAACTATATTAATCCTGGACCATATAGTTTTATTGGTCCATGAGAAGTAAGCTCCACTACTTCTTATTTCCTGAAGCTTATGCACATCAATCCACTCTGCAAATTTACTTATCTCACTGTCAAGCACATATGCTCCACCTATTCTGTCTTCTTTACGCAGTACAGAGTTAAAGTCACCTAGTACACACCATGCTTCATTTATTCCTTGAGCTATTCCTTTAAGGTCTTCCCACATTTGCCACCTATTTGTCTCTTGGTTAAATCCATAAACAAAGGTTATAAAAAACTTTCTGTTTGTGGATAACTATACAGCATGACAGTGTATGAACTGCTCAGTCATGTGTTCAACTGTGACTGTGTGTCTACTTGGTCTCCATGCAATCCATATTCTCCCTTTTACATTAAGATGGAAGTTGTGTGCCCACTGCCACCCTCCAAAGACTGAGTTGGCCACTGTGTTTACATTCTCCATTTTCACTTTGGTTTTAAGAAGCCCTACTAATCCCACTTTATTCAATCTTAAGAAGACTTTTATATCTTCTTGTTTATTAGGCCAATTAAGGCCTCTTATGTTATAACTTGCCACACTATCCATTGGAGGGTTCCCCCCCCCCCAGTCACCCCTTCCTGATTCCCTTCATCTTTTTCTCTTTCTAGCACTTTAAAACCATTGTATGAGTGTATTGGGAAAACTTGCTTACTGATACTCCTTACTGAAGTTCTACTTTGAACCCTTATGAACCCATCAATCTGCTCTTGCTCCTGCTATTGATCATTTTGATTGGTGGTGGGCCTAGCTACTCTCCATTCCATCTTGGTAGTACCTTTCTTTCCGCATTCCTGCTCTATATGCCCTAACATTTGACAATGTCCACACTTTACTGGCATCCACTCAAACTTAACCTTCTGCCTCACTACTACATTAAAATCATTCACAAACTCCACATAGTCTGGATGTGGTCCCTCTAAGGAAACCTCAATCAGTAGATGAGGATACTGCAGCAAAATCATTGACAAACTTAACCTATCTTGCTCAAGCTCTCCATACCCCAGTACTTTATATCAAGCTCTGGCAATTGCACCCAGAAAGGTAATAGGGTAATTGCTTCTGTGTTAATTTGCATCTCTGGGTTCCATGGTTTAACCACAAAAGGCTTATTGTCAAAGAGGTAGATCCCCCTTTGCACCACTATTATCTTATCCTGAATGTCGGCAAATCTCACCGGGAAAATCCCCTTTCTCACCATGATCAGTTTATCAAGCACGCATTGCTTCCGTATTCATCTTATAAGTCCATCTACAACATTAAAAGGTGGGTATGCCCCCAATACCGAGCATAGAACTACATTTTGCCAATATGCTACCTCAAAGACCACATCACCTATTTCGGTTTTTGTAATTTTCACTCCATTGACGATACTCGCAGGAACGAATTTGAGAGATGTACCTTCATCAGGGCCAACCATTAAAGCATAGGTGCCAGCTATAGGCGTAACCTGCGCTCTGTTTGCTATTAGACGTTGTTGCTCCACTGATGGCAGTCGAATTGCAGTTCGAGTGGTTGAAACCACTATTTCATTGCCTAAGCTTAGTTCAGCAACCTCCTGTGAAGCTGATTCAGATTGTGTTTACTGCACAATTTGACTTAAGCTTTCGTTCGATCGTGGTTTGTCCCCCTTGCCACCCTTCGCCATGGCGAATCGCCCCTAGAATCGGCAGGGAGCTCTTCATGGAAGAAAGAGGTCGATTACACACACACACACATATATATATATA
>JAKOGI010003384.1:5000-15422 GCA_029747015.1 Carnegiea gigantea | reverse complement strand
TCGATAAACATATATATATATATATATATATACATATTTATATGTTCATATATATTTTTATAAACATATTTGCATACATATACATATATATATATATATATATATATATATATATATATATATATATATATATGTATGTATGTATGCATCCATATATATGTGTTTAAATGTGTACATACATATATATATATATATATATATATATGCATACATATTATGTGATAAATAAATATATACAGATATATATATAGATATATATATATATCATATATATAACTATATATATATATACATACATACATATACATATGCATAATATACATATATATATATATAGTATATATATATATATATATGTAATATTGTATATATATGTCTATATATATACATATGTATGTATGTGTGTATGTATGTATGTGTGTGTATATATATATATATAGATATATATATAGATATATATAATATATATATATATATATATATATGTATGTATGTATATAGATATATATAATATGCGTATACATATATATATATATATGGTATACGCATAATATATATCATATACATACATACATATATATTATATATATATAATATATATATATATATATATATATACTATATATATATATAGATATATATGCATATATATATATATATCCTATATATACATACATACATACATATATATATATATATATATATATATAATATATATATATATATATATATATATATGTAACGCTCCTCTACCCCTGAGGGATGTCACACCGCCAGGATCCCCCGAGGGAGACCCCTAAGGCTGTCGTAACTAATGGCTTTCTTAAAGATTTTACGTAACTCTAGGTTAGTTAGGGAATTTCTGGAACGAAACTGCAAGAGTTCCGTCTGTAATTGCAACGTTTGTAAAGTTCGCATTGCGAACTTAAGGAGTACCTGTGAGTTTACAATAAAATTTCAATAAAAGTTAAAAGTTTCCCACGAGTCACACACTCGAGGTTGATGCTTATGCCTTTACAATTCTTATTTGAATAATTTACATAGGTTTACCCCACCAGAGCCACTACATGCTTGTTTCACACATTTCCTCGACCAAAATATTAATTCAGGCAGCTTCATAAACATTACTTCTCAGGCACACCTGCAAAAACAACTGGTAGTCCTAGAAAGCAGATAGGTTCTTTCATTCATTCACCACATGGGGGAAAAAGGGGGAAGGAAATGAAGTGCGCTACCACATTCTCAGTGAGTGTTCCTCCACTCCTTAAAACAAAACCTTTACAGGCAATATTACTTATAATATTGACTTAACAAGCAGTTAAGTAATACTAACGTGGTATTAAGCTACAAGTCACAGCTCGTAGGTTCTTGGCGAGACATTTAAGCATGATAGATTCTTAGTTTCGAAAAACGTTGGCATGCTAGGAACTTGCTTACACATCATGTGATTCTAAAACATAAACATTGGATGCACTATCACTTACATACTAAATATGCACTTTTAAACGTCATTACGTGATGCACTATGAGAAACATAGTCACACGCACTACTTGAATTCATATACATCCATGCTTGGAAACCCTTTTTCGTTAGGCACGTGTAGAAACTTTCTTTTCCTTCTTTGTAAACACTTTATAAAAACAAAACATTTACAAGCAATACTACTCATACTAATCACGTATCAAGCATTTATGCATTGTCAATGATCATATAAAGCTATATGATACCCTCGTAGGCTATTCACATGTCAAACATTCATTCATTTAGGAGAGATGTCTTCGTTTATGGAACTTTTAACATACTATAAACTTTCTTTCTCAATTCATGCATTTTGAATCAAACAGGTTTGATATAGAAAACGATGAGGCCATATGATACTAGAATCCACATTCAAATATGCTTAAGAATCATTTCATAAAGTATTCATTGAAAGCTTTCTTTCTTTCATTAAAAACATTTTTCTTAACCTCTTGAGGCTCTTGTCCTTTTAAAAGACATTTCATTTCGTATTGGTCATACAACGACCCCTATAAGCTTTTCATAGTTCATTCCATATGGCCTCTTAGGGCCCATAAAAACTTTCTTTCCTTTTAAAACACTTAAAATGGCAAAGGCCAATTGCTTTTATTAGCTTAGTAGGAAAATACTTCTGGCATAAGATCATTATAGGGTGCTGATTGGGTGAGATCTATTCTCAACCCCATAGTGAGACCTAACGCTCACACTAAGCTCTTACTCCCGGGGCGGCTACATAACATATTCGACCATTACATTACCCTCGTCAGGGTCTTCTAGGGCTTCCTAGTACCAGGACATATCCCCGAGGCAACATCATTTATACCATATTATTCGAAGCACATTATCTTAGCCAATTTAAAGCGTATGGGCCATAACGGCTAATAACTTTGTTGTTTCTTCTGGTAAAATCACTTATCATACAACTCACACCTTTATAAAATGTTTTAGGGATTCCTCCGTTCAAGCAGGTTCACTCCCAAATAATGTTTGTGTAGCTAAAATAGGCCATTGTTTGCTACTAATCATGGCTATTATTAGTTTGAAAATACGAGAAATGTTCTTTGTCAAATCACCACACTCTCACGCATAATGCATCATAATAACATAAAAGCAGAGGGATTTACACGTATTACATTCGAGCACTTCATAATCATTTCAACAACACAATGAGCCACACACGGCTTCGCAGTCCACATGATTACGGTTAATTCATAACCCAGGCTCCCTCCTCACAAGCACCGTACCACAAGAAGCTTAAATCACTGATAGTTCTTCCTCAAACCATCCAACTACCATCTCGGTTTTGCAATTCATTAATCATAACATATTATCATGCTAGCTTATAAGGACGTAGGATTTAGGTACTTACCTGGGCAAGCAGCACCATTCAGCGGTGCGTTACAGCAAGCATACATATATATATATATACAATCACATCCACATATATAACTGTAGTACCTTACTTAGCAAATCAAGCATGAATTGACTCTAAGCACTTGCAGTTCACTTCGAAGTTATTAAATAAACAAGAGTTAACTAATCATACATATATCAATCCTAAACATTTATAGTTTACTTCGAAGTTATGATATGAACATGAGTTTACTAATCGTACACATTTCGATTCTAAGCATTTATAGCTTACTTCGAAGTTATTTAACGAACAAGAGTTAACTAATCGTACATATATCAATCCTAAACATTCGTAAATCATTTCAAAGTTAATAAACAACTAAACATACGTACATTAATTCTAAGTATTTATAATTCATTTCGAAGTTAGAAAACGATTATGAATTACCTAAACGTACATACGTCGTTTCTAAACATTTATAATCCACTTCGAAGTTAATAAACGATTATGAATTAACTAAACGCACGTACGTCGATTCCAAATGTTTATAATTTACTACGAAGTTAGTTTTCAGGCATGAATTAACTGAATAGGTTCGAATAGGATCTAAACATGCATAATTCACTTCGAACTAAATTTTCAGGCATGAATTAACTGAATAGGTTCGAATAGGATCTAAACATGCATAATTCACTTCGAGCTAAATTTTCAGGCATGAATTAACTGAATAGGTTCGAATAGGATCTAAACATGCACAATTCACTTCGAACTAAATTTTCAGGCATGAATTAACTGAATAGGTTCGAATAGAATCTAAACATGCATAAATTGAATTGAAATTGATTCAAACGAGGGCATGCTTCATAGGAATGATAGCAAATTGGTTCTGAGCATAACAAGCAGCCCACTGGTGCATAATTGAATAAGAGTTCTACTACACAGCATATTTTCATCCCGTCATTCACATTCCCAGTAAACATAGCTAGCCTTATACTAACATGCAATATCGATCTTGGCTTAAACATTTTCGAATGTAGTAATAGTTTAGGAGAAGAGAAACACTTATTAGGATTAGCCTAATTTCAACTCAAACACGAACAATTGTACGTCCTAATCTGCTGAACCCGAACCTTAGCCCGAATGCTTCCAAAACCTCGACCTTAGCTCCCGATTTTGATGGCGTTTAAAGGTGATTTGGGTCGAATTTGACCCCGAAATATATAAGGGAGGTTGTTTGTGGTGTGGGTGGACAGATTCCGGTACGTGGGTGGCAGATTTGGGCGGTTGACGCGTGGGTTTTTCTAGGTTGTTTTGGCCATGAGAAGTCGGAGATGAGGAGTGGTGTGGTGGACGGCCGTGATGCGTGGGTAGGGGACCAGTGGCTACCTCCTCTCGCTGGCGACGCATGGCGGATGGTGGTGATGCCAGACGCCAGCTAGCTGTTGCCAGTGAGAGAGAGAGAGAGAGAGAGAGAGAGAGAGAGAGAGCGTTAGAGAGAGAGAGAGAGAGGTGGGTGTTGGGGGTCTCGGGTCCATGCACCCGAATTAGCCCCCCTCCCTTTTCTAATCTCCTTTTTCTTTTTTTTTTGGTTGCTCAATTAACACAATTCAGCTAGGTTCTGGTCCCGAACTCGTTAGCAGTTAGACTAAACTCGAGTTGAAATATCCTACAACTAACATTTTAATTTAAACTTCGGGAATCGACTAAATAAAACGAAAACGATTTTAAAAACTCGGGTTAGCATCGATTCAATAATTTTATAAGTAAGTAACGTCAATAATAACATTAATCATATAATCGTTCTTTTTAATGAAATTAATTATTAAAAGCGCACACAGTTAACTTAATACCCCTGCTGAAAAATAATTCAAACGCAGATTCGTAAATTTAGCAACTGAAATAGTTAGTCAGCAGTAGAATGAAAGTGCGGCTCTTACACTTTCCCCCCCTTAAAAGAATTTCGTCTTTGAAATTGGTTATCCGATAGAAACAACGCGGTGTATTTTTCACGCATTTCGCTTTCTAATTCCCAAGTTGCTTCTGCCACCTTGTGATGTTTCCATAACACCTTAGCATGCGAAATGCTTCTATTTTTGAGCTTCTTCTTCTTTTTCTCTAAAATCCGAATGGGTTCTTCTACATAGGTGAGATTTTCTTTTACCGGTGGGGGATCATCGATATGCCATCTTTGGTCGCTATATGTCCCGAAAATTGCACCTTTTCTAACAAAAACTCCCACTTTTTCAGCTTGGCATATAGCTTGTGCTCCTCTAGGGTTTTCAACACCATTCGTAAGTGGTTTGCATGTTTTTCCCTGGTCTTGGAGTACACCAGGATATCATCGATGAATACCACTATGAATTCATTGAGGAAGGGTCCAAAGGCTCTGTTCATTAAGTCCATAAAGAAGGCAGGAGCATTAGTTAATCCAAATGGTAATACCAAGAACTCGTAATGCCCGTATCGAGTGTGAATGGTGGTTTTAGGCACATCTTCCTTCTTGATCTTCAATTGACGGTACCCCGCTCTCAAATCAATCTTTGAGATCACTGAAACACCGGCCAACTGGTCAAACAAATCGTCAATTCAAAGAAGTAGGTATTTATTCTTAATCATCACCTTGTTTAGCTCTCGATAGTTGATACATAACCTCAAACTTCCATCTTTCTTTTTCACAAATAGCACTGGTGCTCCCCAGGGTGAAATACTAGGTTGAATTAACCCCTTGTCTAGTAACTCCTGCAACTGAGTTTTTAATTCTGTCAATTCAGCAGGTGCCATTCGATAAGGTGCCTTGGATATTGGGGCAGTTCTAGGTATAAGATCAATGGCAAACTCGATTTCTCAGTCTGGTGGTAGTCCCGGTACCTCTTAAAATACCTGTGGGAATTCCCTTGCTACTGGAACCTTGTTCAGGTCTAGGTCTTCTGGTTCTGTGGCCTCAATTGCACACAGATAACCCTAACATCTTTTCCTTAGCTCTTGATTGCTTGCATAGCAGATACAGTTGGAATGGTCACTTGGTGGCCACTTCCCTTAAAGGTTACTCTTTCCCTATCAGGGGCCGAGAAGGTAACTAACTTCCTTTCACAGTCAATAGTAACTTTATGCCTAGTTAACCAATCCATCCCTAGAATAACATCTGAGCTTTGTATATCTAGTTGTACTAGATCTACAGGGAGAACTCTCCCTTCCAACTGAATAGTACAGTTTTTGAAAACAACATCAGTGTAGTAAGTAGATCCTAAGGGAGTGGTCACATATAGTTGCACATCCATCTCACTAGGCTTGCTGGCAAGTTTCTTTGCAAAGGCAGGATTTACAAAAGAATGTGTGGCTCCCGAATCAAATAAAATATGAGCGTAAAGATCTTTGATAAGGAGGGTACCTAATACAGTGACAGTGGTTGCCTCTTCACCTTCCAGAGAAAACACTCGGCCACCTGCTTGCGGCCTCTTTCCACCTCGGTTGCCCCTCGAGGTTGCATTCACAAGAGGGCGGCCTCTTTGTGAGACTGGATTAGCTCCAGCACCTGAACCTTGTGCGCTGCTTTGTCGATTCCATGCCTTCTTGGGGCAGTTTGCAATCTTGTGATCTGTAGCACCACACCTATAGCATTCTTGTGTGTCATATCTACACTGACCAGAATGCAAACGCCTACACTAGTTGTGGGGCTCTATCTCTTGCCTCGGCATGACTTGTTTTCCCTTGCCCCGGTTGTTGAAGTTTCTGGATTTACTGTTTCCCTGGGCGCTAGATCCTCTTGGGCCAAATTTTCTTCTGGTTAAGCCTATTCACCGACTTTCAGTCTCAATCTCTTCTATGACTCGGGCTATTTTAACTGCTCTTTGATACATTTCCTGGAAACTAGTAAAGACATGCCCAGCTATCATCCGTTTAACTGGTCCTCTCAAGCCTTGTTCAAAATGATCTATTTTCATCTCCTCGGTGGTGACCTGGTTTGGTGCGAAGCAACTAAGCTCATTAAACTTCACTGCGTATTCCATTACGTTCATTTGCCCCTGTTTGAAGCATAAAAACTCTTGCTACTTAGCCCTTTTCATGTCCCAAGGATAATATTAGGCATCCATCATAGTCTTTAACTGTTCCTAAGTTAAAGCTGGTTCACTAGCTCGGGGTTTGACAGTCCCCCACTAGAATTCGGCTTCTTTTTCAAATTGATGGGTCGCTAGGCGCACTTTAAAGCCTTCGGGGCAGTCTATAACGTCAATAGCTTCTCCATTCTTCTTAACCACTCCTCATATGTAAGGGGGTCGATTCCACCGCCAAACTTAGGTGGCTTTAGCTTGTTAAACTGGCAAATCATTTCCAAGGCGGTTGGCTCCGGCACCGGGTCCCTTCAAGGAGGTATTGCCTACATAACTGTTTATGTAAAGTTTCTTAGTTTTATGTATGAAAATAGATTTGTCAAAGGCATTTAAAAGCATAATACAATATTAGATAGCATTTATAATTTTTAAGTATTGGTGCGATCCTACTTTGGTCGCACGAACACTTCTTTTTCCTTACTAAAAACACGCATTCACACTTTACGAAACATGGGGGTAATACCACTGCTCAGTCATTCATTTCGAGGGTACACTTAGGTTGGAAGTCATCTAAGAGCTTCTGACAGACTAACGCCTTAGGGAGAAAAGGAACCAAAAGGGTACACTAGCTATGACTTATTTAGATACATTGCATACATTTGCAACTTTGTGTTACACACGACTCTAATAATCTCCTGAGGAATCTCCCAGAGCAGGGTTATCTATCGCTGGCTCATTCGAGTCTTCAGACTCAACTGGGGCTAAGAGCTCTTATAGTACTGGAGTAGGAGTGTACTCTACGTTAGGCATCTCATCCACTAGTTCTTCCATTTTAAGCATGGTCGCTTGCCATCCCTGAGGATAGTACGCTCTATAGGCATCCATCCAACGTACCCACATCACGGTAACTCGCTTATAGCGCGCTGCTTGAGGCACTTCAGCGAAAAGACGCCTCATTTGGTGAAATACCACTTGATTTCTTTGAGCCACAGTGGTGGGGAGGCGTTGGCTCACCGCAGGTTGGATGCGCTTGGTTTGGACAAATTGGACGGCAGCTGCATTTCTCTAGCATGAAGTGAGTCCTAAGTGATCTACGTAGCACTCAGCTCGTAGTAGGAATTTCACTAAACCTCGATAGGAGCAAGGGGCACATTCCTCCTTACATAAGGTTAAATGTCGTAAGGTGATGGTCACTTCCTTCCACTTTCCGTCCAAGGCCATCTTCCTTATAAAGCTTGCTACCCAAGTACTTTGACTGATTTGGTTAGGCACTCTTTGGCTATGCTCCTCCATTGTATGCCAGGATATAACCGCATTCCATGCGGCCAACCAAAAAGGTAGGTAAACGTGATCAATGATGTAGAAAACCATCCTACACTATCACACTGGGTTAGGAATAAAACTAACAAGCACGCATTTGTGTGGGAGTCCTAAGCTGTGTTTCTAGTTCGTGCACACAAGTATGCAAAGCAAGCACATAGTAAGCTCATGTAAGCACTTTAAAGCACATATTTCACATACTGAAACTCCTAACGTCACATCTAAATGCATATGCAAACCTGGCTCTGATACCACCCAATGTAACACCCCTCTACCCTCGAGAGATGTCACACTGCCAGGATCCCCCAAGGGAGACCTCTAATGGTGTTGTAACTAATGGCTTTCTTAAAGATTTTACCTAACACTAAGTTAGTAAGGGAATTTCTGGAATGAAACTGCAAGAGTTCCGTCTGCAATTGCAACGTTTGTAAAGATCGCATTGCAAACTTAAGGGGTACCTGTGAGTTTATAATAAAATTTCAACAAAAACTAAAAGTTTCCCACGAGTCACACACTCGGGGTTAAGGCTTATGCCTTTACAACTCTTATTTGAATAATTTACATAGGTTTACACCACCATAGCCACTACATGCTTGTTTCCTACATTTCCTCAACCAAAATATTAATTCAGGCAGCTTCATAAACATTGCTTCTTAGGTACACCTGCAAGAACGACTGGTAGTCCTAGAAAGCAGACAGGTTCTTTCATTCATTCACCACCTGGGGTAAAAAGGGGAAAGGAACTAGAGTGAGCCACCACATGCTCAGGGAGTGTTCCTCCACTTCTTAAAACAAAACCTTTACAGGCAATATTACTTATAATATTCACTTAACAAGCAGTTCAGTAACACTAACGTGGTATTAAGCTACATGCCACAGCTCGTAGGTTCTTGACTAGACATTCAAGCATGATTGATTCTTAGTTTCGAATAACGTTGGCATGCTAGAAACTTGCTTACACATCATGTGATTCTAAAACATAAACATTGGATGCACTATCACTTACATACTCAATATGCACTTTTAAACATCATTACGTGATGCACTATGAGAAACATGGTCACACACACTACTTGAAGTCACATACATCCGTGCTTAGAAATCCTTTTTTGTTAGGCACGTGTAGAAACTTTCTTTTCCTTCTTTGTAAACACTATATAAAAACAAAACATTTACAAGCAATACTACTCATACTAATCACGTATCAAGCATTTATGTATTATCAATCATCATATTAAGCTATATGATACCCTCGTAGGCTATTCACATGTCAAACATTCATTCATTTGGGAGAGATGCCTTCGTTCATGGAACTTTTAATATACTATAAACTTTCTTTCTCAATTCATGCACTTTGAATTGGACAGGTTTGATATAGAAAAGGATGAGGCCATATGATATTAGAATCCACATTCAAACATGCTTAAGAATCATTTCATAAAGCATTCATTGAAAACTTTCTTTCTTTCATTGAAAACATATTTCTTAACCTCTTGAGGCTCTTGTCCTTTTAAAAGAGATTTTATTTCGTATTGGTCGTACAACGACCCTTATAAGCTTTTCATACTTCATTTCATATGGCCTCTTAGGGCCCATAAAAACTTTCTTTCCTTTTGAAACACTTAAAATGGCAAAGGCCAATTTCTTTCCTCAGCTTAGTAGGAAAATACTTATGGCATAAGATCATTACAGGGTGCTGATTAGGTGAGATCTATTCTCAACCCCTTAGTGAGACGTAATGCTCACACTAGGCTCTTACTCCCGGGACGGCTAAATAACATATCAGACCATTACATTATCCTCGTCAGGGTCTTCTAGGGTTTCCTAGTACCAGGACCTATCCCCTAGGCAACATCATTTATATCATATTGTCCGAAGCACATTATCTTAGCCAATTTAAAGCGTATGGGCCATAACGGCCAATAACTTTGTTGTTTCTTCTGATAAAATCACTTATCATACAACTCACACATTTACAAAATGTTTTAGGGATTCCCCCGTTCAAGCAGGTTCACTCCCAAATAATATTTGTGTGGCTAAAATAGGCCATTGCTTGCTATTAGTCATGGCTATTATTAGTTTAAAAGCACGAGAAACGCTCTTTATCAAATCACCACACTCTCACGCATAATGCATCATAATAACATAAAAGGGGAGGGATCTACACGTGTTACATTCAA
>JAKOGI010003383.1:0-55829 GCA_029747015.1 Carnegiea gigantea | reverse complement strand
TCTTTTGCTGAGTCTATAAAAGGGGAGGGGCATGTGAAGCTAATCATTCAGCATTGTAAGAGATTTCCAAAGTAATACAAGCACCTTTGAGAGTGCTTCTCATTTGTGTCTCAAAATTCCTAGTTCTATATCTTGAATTTGGCTCATTCAAGTGGTGTTCTAGGTTCTCTTCCTTTTCCAATTGGAGTGATTCCTTGGTTAAGACAAGAGAATTAGCCCAAGATCAAATCATTGAGTGGCTCCGTGAAGGATTATCTCAATTACAAGATCTTGTTCTATCCCTTTTTCTTGTGTAGTGAAGTTCTTCATCCATCTCATCCATCTTCCACCATATTCACTTTTCTTTGGTTGATTCTTGTTTAGTTTGAGTTTGAGTTGATTTGGTTTACTTACCACCCACATATACATCAATTGGTATCAGAGCCAAGGCTTTTAAGTGACCCACATCACACCCAAATACATCCCAAAAAGCCAAAAAAAACAAAAAAAAAAGCACGAACCGGCAAAAACCCAGTCCCGAAGAACAGAGAAGCAGCACGGTGTCTCCGTGCCTACCAGCACGACCATGCCATATTCATTTTTCGTCAAGTCGAGACGCAGCACGGTGTCCCCGTGCCATACCACACGACCGTGCCCTCCCTCCTATTCTCCAAAACAGCCTTTTCCTAGCTTAAACACATAACCCACCCACACATACATCAATTGGTATCAGAGCACGGCCGTGCTGGTAGGCACGGGGGCACCGTGCTGCGTCTTGACTTGAAGATTTCTGGAAAATGAATATGGCACGATCGTGTGGTATGGCACGGGGGCACCGTACGAAATCTCTGGCCTGTGGACACTGGATGTTCACTGTTTTTTTTTTTTTTTAATGTATTTGGGTGTGATGTGGGTCACTTTAAAAGCCTTGGCTCTGATACCAATTGATGTATATGTGGGTGGTAAGTGATCCAAATCAAACTCAAATCAAACTAAGCAAAATGAAAAGAGAGAAAGATGGGAAAGATGAAGAATATCACCAAACAGGATAGAGATGGATAGTGCAAGAGTTTGTGTATGAGATAATCCTTCCGGAGCCACTCACACCTTGGTCTTGGGCTAATTCCCTTCACTCTTCTGAGGAATCACTCCAAAGAAAAGAAGGAGAACCTAGAACACCACTTGAATTAGCCAAATTCAAGATATAGAACTAGAAATTTTTGGGACACAAATGAGAATTACTCTCAAAGGTGCTTGAATTACTCTTGAAAATGCCTTAGAAATCTGATCTACAATGCTCACACGCCCCCCCTTTATACAGGCTCAGCAAAAGACAACAAAAGGACTCAAATAACTCCTAACAATTAAAACTAGTAAAATGAAAAGACTAAGATAAATGGAAAGACACATCATAAAAGGGGTGGGGGAGGTTACAAGGAATATTCTAGGATTTCTTAGATGATTACACCAATCTAGAAGGCTCCAAAACGTGCACAATGTCAGCCACACAATCACATGTAACCGAAGACTCTTCATATTCCCAGAATTAATCCTTACAGCTGCCTCAACTTCAACAGAGCATAACTTCCAGAATACTCGGCCAAATCTCGCGTTCTTGGGCTTGTTAGAAAGCCCTGGAAGTCTATTTTCCAGAATGGGCTCATTTGCTCAATTGGGATAAGCGGTTTGAAAGTTATGGCCCAAACAATGCACCTATCTCAGACTGGACTGGATCAGCATAAAGTATCTTTGAGTGATATTTTGCCCAATCAAATGACGTCCAAATTAAACAAACTTGGGCTTATTTGAAAGCTGAAATCTTAAAATTCAAAACCATGTGAAACCTCAAGTTGTGGGACCACTTTAGGTAGGCCAAAAGTGCACACAAAAAGCGGGAAATTTCTAGATGAAGGCGGAACTACCTCTTCGGGTATGAACGCCAATTTCCGGCAAAGTTTTGCAACTTCTTTGACTTCTTCATGGTGTCTAAAGTCCTTGAACTCGCATAATAAGAGGAAATATGAGAGTTCCCATGCACGCTCTTGTTTGACACTTTTCTTCTTGGAAGTTGACCTTAAATAAAAATAAAAATAAAAATGATGCATATGGGAATACTAATGCATTACAAGCCACATACATATACAAGCACATTCAGACTAAAGGAGGTTTATATGAGTGGCTTGTAATGCCATTCGGGCTTACTAATGCCCCGAGCACTTTTATGAGACTCATGAACCAAGTTCTCAAGCCCCTCATCGGAACTTGTGTTGTCGTTTACTTTGATGATATCTTGGTCTATAGCAAGACCGAGGAGGAGCATGCCAAGCATTTGCAACAAGTTTTGGAGATTCTTTCACAAGAACAACTTTATGGCAATATGGAGAAATGCTTTTTTCTTCACTCCTCAAGTGGTATTCTTGGGTTTCATTGTTTCCGCCCAAGGCCTCCAAGTTGATGAAAGCAAGATCAAGGCTATTCAAGAGTGGCTAACTCCTACATCCATCACTCAAGTAAGGAGTTTTCATGGCCTAGCCTCATTTTACCGGAGGTTCATTAGAAATTTCAGCACTATCGTGGCTCCTATGACCGAGGTAATTAAAGGCAAAGAGTTTTCATGGAATGAGCAAGCACAACAAGCCTTTGAAGAGATCAAGAAGAAGCTCACTAGTTCCCCCGTTCTAGCCTTGCCTGACTTCACCAAAGTCTTTGAAGTAGAATGTGATGCATCCGGGGTAGGAATTGGAGCTGTCCTATCTCAAGAGAGGAGACCCATTGCCTTTTTTAGTGAGAAGCTCAACCATGCCAAGAAGAAGTACTCCACCTATGACAAGGAGTTTTATGCAATCATTAGAGCATTGGAGCATTGGCGTCATTACTTAGTTGGAGGTGAGTTCATCCTTCATTCCGACCATGAAGCTCTCAAATACATTCAAGGACAACACAAGCTCAACCCTAGACATGCTAAATGGGTAGAGTATCTTCAGTCCTTCCACTTAACTATCCAACATAAGGCGGGTACTCTCAACAAAGGAGCTGATGCATTGTCAAGAAGGTACTTATTACTCTCCACTTTGAGTACTAAAGTACTTGGGTTTGAAGTTGTTAAAGATTTGTACCCAAAAGATGCTGATTTCAAGGACATTTTTGAGAAGTGTCTTAAACACCCCCATGGGTTGTTCCACTTAGAAGATGGGTTCCTATTCAAAGGTTCACGCCTTTGTATACCTCAATGTGGATTTCGTGAACTGCTTATCAAAGAGCTGCATGGAGGAGCCCTAGCTGGCCATTTTGGTGTTGAGAAGACTAGATCAATGTTGAAGGAACACTACTATTGGCCTACGATGTCAAGAGATGTAGAGCATTTCATCAAAAGATGTTCTACTTGTCAAATGGCTAAGAGCCATTCTTTGCCCCAAGGATTGTATTCTCCACTCCCCATTCCTCAAGACCCTTGGGAAGATATTAGCCTGGATTTTATCACGGGTTTGCCTAGAACCCAAAGGAACAAAGACTCCATTATGGTGGTTGTGGATCGATTCTCCAAGATGGCGCATTTCATCTCTTGCCACACCACTAATGATGCTACTCAAGTGGCTAATCTTTACTTCAAGGAGATTGTGAGACTACATGGCATTCCAAAGAGCATGGTATCTGATCGGGACTCCAAGTTTCTTAGTCATTTTTGGCTAACTCTATGGCGCAAACTGGGTACTCAACTCAAGTTTAGCACTACTTGTCATCCCCAAACTGATGGCCAAACTGAAGTCACTAATAGGACTTTGGGTACCTTTCTTCGAGTCCTAGTGAAGAAGCATTTGAAGAATTGGGATGAGTTGCTACCACATGCCTAGTTTGCATTCAATCGAGTGCCTAGTAAGTCGACCCAACTCTCTCCATTTCAAGTTGTGTATGGCTACAATCCCAAGAGTCCCTTGGTTCTTGTTCCCATTCCAACTCCCACAAAATTTAGTTGGGAAGCTGAAAAAAGAGCCAAGGAGATCCAAGATCTTCATGCAAGAGTTAGAGATAACATTGCCAAGGCTAATGAAAAAGCCATGCAAAGTGCCAACAAGCATCGCAAGGAGGTACATTTTCAGCCAGGAGATTTGGTATGGATTCACATGAGGAAGGAGCGTTTTCCTTCAAAGAGAAAATCTAAGTTGATGCCGCGTTCCGATGGTCCATTTGAAATCCTTGAGAAGGTTGGCCCCAATGCATACAAGGTTGATCTACCTGGAGATTATGGAGTTTCGGCTACCTTCAATGTCTCCGATCTTAGCCCCTTTTTCGATGATGAGCCCCTTCCTAGTTTGAGGGCAACCTTTCACTTACCCGGGGGGAATGATGGAGACCATCGTGAGAAGCCCAAGGACCATCAAGCTCAGCCCAAGGAGGATTCACTCAAGCTTCAAGAGGTCAAGGAAGTTGCCAAACTTTGCCGTAAATTGGCGTTCATGCCCGAAGAGGTAGTGCCGCCTTCATCCAGAAATTTCCCGATTTTTGTGTGCACTTTTGGCCTACCTAACGTGGACCCACAACTTGAGGCTCCACATGGTTTTGAAGCTTAAGGTGTCAGCTTTAAAATAAGCCCAATTTTATTTAATTTGGACATCATTTGATTGGGCAAAATATCACTCAAAGATACGTTGTGCTGATCCAGTCCAGTCTGAGATAGGTGCATTGTTTGGCCCATAACTTTCAAACCGCTTATCCAAATTGAGCAATTGAGCCCATTCTGGAAAATAGACTTCCAGGGCTTTCTAACAAGCCCAAGAACGCGTGATTGGGCCGAGTATTCTGGAAGTTATGCTCTGTTGAAGTTGAGGCAGTTGCAAGGATTAATGCTGGAAATATGAAGAGTCTTCGGTTACATATACTTGTGTGGCTGATATTGTGCACGTTTTAGATGCTTCTAGATTGATGTATTCAGCTGCAAAAATCCTAGAATATTCCTTGTAACCTCCCCCACCCCCTTTTATGATGTGTCTTTTCATTTTTTCTTAGACTTTTCATTAGCTAGTTTTTAATTGTTAGGAGTTATTTGAGTCTTTTGATTGTCTTTTGCTGAGTCTATAAAGGGGAGGGGCATGTGAAGCTAATCATTCAGCATTGTAAGAGATTTCCAAAGTAATACAAGCACCTTTGAGAGTGATTCTCATTTGTGTCTCAATATTCCTAGTTCTATATCTTGAATTTGGCTCATTCAAGTGGTGTTCTAGGTTCTCTTCCTTTTCCAATTGGAGTGGTTCCTTGGTTAAGACAAGAGAATTAGCCCAAGATCAAGTCATTGAGTGGCTCCGTGAAGGATTATCTTAATTACAAGGTCTTGTTTATCCTTGTTCTTTTTGTTACTATTCTTCAAACCATCTCAAACTATCTTCCACCATATTCACTTTTCTTTGGTTGATTCTTGTTTAGTTTGAGTTTGAGTTGATTTGGTTCACTTACCCCCCCCACATATACATCAGCAACTACACAACCCACCTATTTATAGGCTAAACAAAGACAACCAAAAGACTTAAAAACTCCTAGTAATTAAAACTAGAAAATTGAAAAGACTTATGAAAAATAAAAAGACTCATCATAAAAGGGGTGGGGGAGGTTACAAGGAATATTCTAGGATTTCTTAGCTGATTACACCAATCTAGAAGGCTCCAAAACGTGCACAATGTTAGCCACACAATCACATGTAACCGAAGACTCTTCATATTCCCAGAATTAATCCTTGCAGCTGCCTCAAATTCAACAGAGCATAACTTCCAGAATACTCGGCCAAATCATGCGTTCTTGGGCTTGATAGAAAGCCCTGGAAGTCTAGTGTTCAGAATGGGCTCATTGGATCAATTTGGATAAGCTTTTTAAAAGTTATGGCCCAAACAATGCGCCTATCTCAGACTAGACTGGATCAGCATAACGTATCTTTGAGTGATATTTTGCCCAATCAAATGATGTCCAAATCAAACAAACTTGGGCTTATTTGAAAGATGAAATCTTAAGCTTCAAAAGCACATGGGCCCTCAAGTTGTGGGTCCACTCGAGCTTGTCCAAAAGTGTTCACAAAAATCGGGTTCCGCAGGGATGAATTCGGCACCAAATTTCTAGCAAAGCTTAACCTCTTTTTGACCTCTCCATAGTGTCGCGAGTCTTTGAACTCACTTAAGAAGACCAAATAGGCACAGTTCCATGCATGATCTTCTTTGACCCTTTTCTTCTTTGAAATTGGACTTGAATAAAAATGATGCATATGGAAATATGCATCATACTCCCCGGGTTGTTTTGAGTTTTTTCTCAAACTCAAAGGGTTGGCAAGCCTCTCAAGAAAGGGGTCGCGCTTACAATATGGGAGCTTTTGGGGAAGGATGTCACAGGGCATCACCTCTAGAGAGATATAGAAGAGGGTGAGGGGAGGATGATAAAACGGGTCATACCTGGTGAGGAGAAGAGGCGGAAGTGAGAAATCTTCTTTGGGGGCAAGGGATTGGGAAGGATGAATGAGGGTTAAGGCTTGTCGGTCCTTTTGTGGCTTGGGGGGTTGGGGAGGTTGAATGGGGGTTAAGGTGAATTCTTCTTGGGTCAAGAGTTGCTCAACTTCTTCAATAACCTCACATGCCTCCAACTCGGGTGCTTGGAGTTCGGTAGGGCGTACTTCTTGAATCAAGAGTTGTTCAAACTCTTCAGCAACCCTACATGGCTTCATCACTTCAAGGTCTTTAACAACATGCTCTTCAATTCTTGGGGTTATGCTCAAATTCACCTCATTATCTTCTTGGCACCCTTCTTGGGTGAAAGATTGCTCAATTTCTTGCACAATCTCTTCTTGCTTCAACTCGGATCTTTGGGCTCAAGTTCAAAGGTCTCTTCATCACCACAGTTACCAAAAACAAGAGGTAGGTTAACTAGGCTTGAAGCTTTTTCTCCAAGGATCTCTTCATCTTTGTTGGAGTTAAATTTCTCAAAGGAAACAAATGGATGCTTGTGTAAGTAAGAGGTTGGAGCGAAAGTATCCATTAATTTACCTCTTAACTTGTCCCACGTTTTGATCTTACTTTTTCCTCTCTTCTTCCTCTTATACTTGTACTTTTCCCACCATTCAAGCGCATGGCCTCGGAGCTTCTTGATAACCACCTTAAACTTCTCTTGCTCTTCAATGTTGTAGCGAGTGAAGACTTGATCCACTTTGGAAATCCAGTATGGGAAATCTTCTTTTTGGCCACGGAACTTTGGAGTTTCAAGGATGACCATCTCCTTTTCAATCAAAGCAATCTCTTTTCTCAAGTTTCCAAGAGAAATCATGATGGATGAATGCTTAAGGGTTCTTTGTGGGTTATGTGTTTAGGCTAGAAAAAGGCCGTTTTGGAGAAGAGGAGGGAGGGCACGGTCGCGCAAGGGGGCACGGGCAGGCCGTGCTATGCTTCGACTTGAGGAAATGCAGAAAAGTATAGTGGCACGGTCGTGCTGGGTGGCACGGGGGCACCGTGCTGCTTCTCTGGTCTTCGAGACTGGGTTTGCCGGTTTGGTTTGTATTTTGGCTTTTTGGGATGTACTTGGGTGTGAAGTGGGTCACTTAAAAACCGTGCTCTGATACCAATTGATGTATATGTGGGTGGAAAGTGATCCAAATCAAACTCAAATCAAACTTAAGCAAAATGAAAAGAGAGAAAGATGCGAGAGATGAAGAATATCACCAAACAGGATAGAGATGGATAGTGCAAGACTTTGAGTATGAGATAATCCTTCCGAAGCCACTCACACCTTGGTCTTGGGCTAATTCCCTTCACTCTGCTGAGGAATCACTCCAAAGAAAAGAAGGAGAACCTAGAACACCACTTGAATTAGCCAAATTCAAGATATACAACTAGGAATTTTTGGGACACAAATGAGAATCACTCTCAAAGGTGCTTGAATTACTCTTGAAAATGCCTTAGAAAATCTGATCTACAATGCTCACACGCCCCCCCTTTATATAGGCTCAGCAAAAGACAACCAAAGGACTCAAATAACTCCTAACAATTAAAACTAGTAAAATGAAAAGACTAAGATAAATGGAAAGACACATCATAAAAAGGGTGGGGGAGGTTACAAGGAATATTCTAGGACTTCTTAGCTGATTACACCAATCTAGAAGGCTCCAAAACGTGCACAATGTCAGCCACACAATCACATGTAACCGAAGACTCTTCATATTCTCAGAATTAATCCTTGCAGCTGCCTCAACTTCAACAGAGCATAACTTCCAGAATACTCGGCCAAATCATGCGTTCTTGGGCTTGATAGAAAGCCCTGGAAGTCTAGTGTTCAGAATGGGCTCATTGGATCAATTTGGATAAGCTTTTTAAAAGTTATGGCCCAAACAATGCGCCTATCTCAGACTGGACTGGATCAGCATAACGTATCTTTGAGTGATATTTTACCCAATCAAATGATGTCCAAATTAAACAAACTTGGGCTTATTTGAAAGATGAAATCTTAAACTTCAAAATCACATGGGCCCTCAAGTTGTGGGTCCACTTGAGCTTGTCCAAAAGTGGTCACAAAATCGGGTTCCGCAGGGATGAATTCGGCACCAAATTTCTAGCAAAGCTTAACCTCTTTTTGACCTCTCCATAGTATCGTGAGTCTTTGAACTCACTTAAGAAGACCAAATAGGCACATTTCCATGCATGATCTTCTTTGACCCTTTTCTTCTTTGAAATTGGACTTGAATAAAAAATGATGCATATGGAAATATGCATCATACTCCCCGGGTTGTTTTGAGTTTGTCCTCAAACTCAAAGGGTTGGCAAGCCTCTCAAGAAAGGGGTCGCGCTTACAATATGGGAGCTTTTGGGGAAGGAGGTCACAGGCATCACCTCTAGAGAGATATAGAAGAGGGTGAGGGGAGGATGATAAAACGGGTCATACCTGGTGATGAGAAGAGGCGGAAGTGGGAAATCTTCTTTGGGGGCAAGGGTTTGGGAAGGATGAATGAGGGTTAAGGCTTGTCGGTCCTTTTGTGGCTTGGGGGGTTGGGAAGGTTGAATGAGGGTTAAGGTGAATTCTTCTTGGGTCAAGAGTTGCTCAACTTCTTCAATAACCCCACATGCCTTCAACTCGGGTGCTTGGAGTTCGGTAGGGCGTACTTCTTGAATCAAGAGTTGTTCAAACTCTTCAGCAACCCTACATGGCTTCATCACTTCAAGGTCTTTAACTACATGCTCTTCAATTCTTAGGGTTATGCTCAAATTCACCTCATTATCTTCTCGGCACCCTTCTTGGGTGAAGGATTGCTCAATTTCTTGCACAATCTCTTCTTGCTTCAACTCGGATTTTTGGGCCTCAAGTTCAAAGGTCTCTTCATCACCACAGTTACCAAAAACAAGAGATAGGTTAACTAGGCTTGAAGCTTTTTCTCCAAGGATCTCTTCATCTTTGTTGGAGTTAAATTTCTCAAAGGAAACAAATGGATGCTTGTGTAAGTAAGAGGTTGGAGCAAAAGTATCCATTAATTTACCTCTTAACTTAACCCATGTTGTGATCTTACTTTTCCCTCTCTTCTTCCTCTTATACTTGTACTTTTCCCACCATTCAAGCGCATGGCCTCGGAGCTTCTCGATAACCACCTTAAACTTCTCTTGCTCGTCAATATTGTAGCGAGTGAAGACCTGATCCACTTTGGAAATCCAGTAAGGGAAATCTTCTTTTTGGCCACGAAACTTTGGAGTTTCAAGGATGACCATCTCCTTTTCAATCAAAGCAATCTCTTCTCGCAAGTTCCCAAGAGAAATCATGATGGATGAATGCTTAAGGATTCTCTGTGGATTATGTGTTTAGGCTAGAAAAAGGCTGTTTTGGAGAAGAGGAGGGAGGGCACGGTCGTGCAATGGGGCACTGGGGAACCGTGCTATGCTTCGACTGGAGGAAATACAGAAAAGTAGAGTGGCACGGTCGTGCTTGGCGGCACGGGGGCACCGTGCGAAATTTCTGGACTTCGGGAATGGTTTGGCCGCTTTGTGCTTCTTTTTTGTTTTTGTGTTTTGGCTTTTTGGGATGTATTTGGGTGTGAAGTGGGTCACTTAAGAACCGTGGCTCTGATACCAATTGATGTATATGTGGGTGGAAAGTGATCCAAATCAAACTCAAATCAAACTTGAGCAAAATGAAAAGAAAGAAAGGTGGGGAAGATGAAGAATATCACCAAACAAGATAGAGACGGATAGTGCAAGACTTTGAGTATGAGATAATCCTTCCGGAGCCACTCACACCTTGGTCTTGGGCTAATTCCCTTCACTCTTCTGAGAAATCACTCCAAAGAAAAAAAAGAGAACCTAGAACACCACTTGAATTAGCCAAATTCAAGATATAGAACTAGGAATTTTTGGGACACAAATGAGAATCACTCTCAAAGGTGCTTGAATTACTCTTGAAAATGCCTTAGAAATCTGATCTACAATGCTCACATGCCCCCCCTTTATATAGGCTCAGCAAAAGACAACAAAAAGACTCAAATAACTCCTAACAATTAAAACTAGTAAAATGAAAAGACTAAGATAAATGGAAAGACACATCATAAAAGGGGTGGGGGAGGTTAAAAGGAATATTCTAGGATTTCGTAGCTGATTACACCAATCTAGAAGGCTCCAAAACGTGCACAATGTTAGCCACACAATCACATGTAACCGAAGACTCTTCATATTCCCAGAATTAATCCTTGCAGCTGCCTCAACTTCAACAGAGCATAACGTCCAGAATACTCGGCCAAATCACGCGTTCTTAGGCTTGATAGAAAGCCCTGGAAGTCTAGTTTTCAGAATGGTCTCATTGGATCAATTTGGATAAGCTGTTTAAAAGTTGTGGCCCAAACAATGCGCCTATCTCAGACTGGACTGGATCAGCATAACGTATCTTTGAGTGATATTTTGCCCAATCAAATGATGTCCAAATTAAACAAACTTGGGCTTATTTGAAAGATGGAATCTTAAGCTTCAAAAGCACATGGGCCCTCAAGTTGTGGGTCCACTTGAGCTTGTCCAAAAGTGGTCACAAAAATCGGGTTCCGCAGGGATAAATTCGGCACCAAAATTTCTAGCAAAGCTTAACCTCTTTTTGACCTCTCCATAGTGTCGTGAGTCTTTGAACTCACTTAAGAAGACCAAATAGGCACATTTCCATACATGATCTTCTTTGACCCTTTTCTTCTTTGAAATTGGACTTGAATAAAAATGATGCATATGGAAATATGCATCAATTAGTTAGCATTTGATGTGTCAAGCATGTGTGAGAAATTGAGGCAGAAACCAGCTTGTTGACACCTGGTTACTTAGCCTAGTAGTTTTCCTCCTTCAAGGGGTTTGCTTACGGTGTGTACCTGCCTACTAGGTTACCTAGAGCTGCTTGGTAAGCTGCCACCCAGCCACATAGGTGAGTGACACGTGGAAGCAAGAAGAAGGCGACACATATCAAGCAAAGAACCGGCCACACACAAGCTACTTGGCAGCCATGCATTCAAAGCTCTTTTGAAGTGGCAGTCGTGCCTCTCTTACCTTCCTTGAAGCGAAATTGAGTCAACAAGGTTTCTTAATGCTTAGGAAAGAGTTTAAAAGAGAAATATTGTGTTTTGTAGCTTAAACTTTCAGATTATGCATGTTTAAGCTTAAACCGTGTACTTAAGCATAGGATTAATTTTAATACTTTTCCTTGCCTAGAAGGAAAGCTTATTTTCGTGTAACCAAGGGCTTTATATGCCTTTGCTTCCCTTTTTGTAAAAAATGAAGCGTGTGAATCAAAAAACCGAAAAGACTTTGTGTCTTGGTTGTGTTTAAACACTTAACTTGCTTATCCTTAATTAGGTCGATTAAGGTGGTGTTTAAGTGAATCTTAATCATTGATTAGGTGGTGTATCTTATCCTAATCAAAGATTAAGGGCCCTAAGCTAAGTTATTAGTGGTGTACCTTATCTAATTACAAGGCTTAGAACTATCTAGATTCCATTGAATTCACTTAAAGTTCATGAAGTTAGCTTGGGTTCCTTAAACCAAAGCTCTCCTTTTTCATGTTCTAATCAGTGAACTTCATTCCTCTCTTCTCTTTTTCTTTTCATATTCATTTCAAGCTTAATCAAGGCCAAGAATTCTTGCTTTGATTCAGTTTTGCGCCCAAACACAAAAGCCATCTCAAAACCATGAAAATCACAAACTAGGCGTGCTTAGGCAGCAAGTTAGCACGGTCACCCCGTGCCATTAAGCACGGCCGTGCTCCCTCTAGTCCGTGAGTTTTCCACTTGGGTTGTTTGTGTTCTTGTTGTAAGTTGGCTTGGGTTGTTCCTACCCTTGAGACTTACATCATTTTTGGTATCAGAGCAAGTTCATCCTTGCCTGGAACCTACCACACGCCTTTCCCAGCTTATCTCTGAATCCGAAACTCAAACACAATCCTGTTCATCCAAACTTCCAACATGAGTTCTAGCATGACTTTGGAAGAGAAACTTGAAGCAATGGCCAAGCAGATGCATGAAATCTCTATATCCAATCAAGAATGTAAGGCTCGAAATGAGTACTTGAGAAAACAGCTTGGAGATAACATGAAACAAAAACAAAAATTTCAAGAGGGAAGTGAGCGAATAGGAACACATTATGGAGGAGAAGAGGAAGCTAGCAATGCGTTATCTTTCTCTGATGATGAAGTACCATTCGAAAGGACAAGAAGAGGGGTACGGCCTACTTTCAACTCAAATGATTTCAAAATTGAAATTCCTGAGTTTGAGGGTAAACTTGACCCAGATCAGTTCCTTGAATGGTTACAAGCTGTAGAGCGGAGTTTCGAGTACAAGGAGATTCCAGAGGATCGGAAGGTGAAATTGGTTGCTCTTAAACTGAGGAAGTATGCCTCCTTATGGTGGACAAACCTTAATGCTAAGAGAACTAGAGAAAGAAAGAGCAAGATCAATACTTGGGACAAGTTAAAATCTAAGATGAAGGCACAGTTCTTGCCGTCTACTTATGTCCAAGACAACTACATGCTCTTTCACCATCTTACTCAAGGCAAAATGAATGTAGAAGAATATACACGTGAGTTTGAGAAACTCATGATTAAATGTGACATTCATGAGCCTGAAGAACAAACCATGGTTCGTTACCTAGGAGCGCTTGATCCTAGGATAGCCAACATGGTTGAATTACAAGCTTTCACCACTTTTGATGAGATTTGTGTCCTAGCTCACAAAGTGTGATGGGGTCCTACCTAGCCAAGACCTTGGTCAAGATGTATCAAGTCCAAATCGTCCAAGAACAAGGTCCTAAACTCAGAAAATGGCTCACAATTGGCAAGAAATTGAAAATGGCACAAACGGGTTAACCGGCCAACATAAACCCGGTTTTGTGCATCTGATTTCTCAACCCATATGATGGCGTAAAGCCAATATTTTTGCATTTTTGGAATCCTCAGGATGTTAGCTTTCAAGTTCAAGCATTGATTTCAAATCATGCACACAAGAGGATGGAGGATCAAAGGCATTTTCCCAACCGGTCAGATTTGGCCCAATTTTGCGCAGTTGAAAGTTTAGGTGTGATTACCCTTCTTAAACCTTGTTTAAACCTTAATTTCTTGAGTGGGGGGGTTTTTACACACCTTGAACTTCCCCCCCCACGGCTAAAACCCAGATCATACCCATTTTTGCTGTGGTTAAACTTGGTTTGAAAACCGGGTATGAAGTTGCCTTGAACTCGGTTTAGTGAACCCGGCTACACTTTACCTCCACCGGTGGGTTTCCTTCTCTTCCGCTGAATGGGCACTCTCTTCTATGTTGGCACACGTCCAAGGCAACCTAGGGAAGGTCACAACTAATGAAAAAAGGGCTGCAAGAACAATTGTCTCTTGATTCTCATTGGAAGACAAGGAGGGTGCTATCTTGCTTCCTATTGGACAGCCGCAAAGGGGAGATCACTTTTCGGCTGGGCACATGCCTTCCTTGCTGCATTTGAAGCTGAATGAGATTAAGGACAAGTTAATTATGTAGTAATCTTCATTTGTCTTGCTTTTCTTGATGCTTTAAGTGTATTTTGATTAGCATTAAGTATGTTTGTAACCGATTAACTCTAACCGTGGGAATTAGAGTTAATTAACACCTTTCCTCCCTAGGAGGGTAAGGCGAGGTGTCTTCTAACTTGCTTGCTGAGTAGGAAAGGTTGTAAGGCAGGCAACAAAAGGGAAGGCACGGCCATCATGAAAGGACACTTCAGATTTTGTTCAATGAAAAAACCATAGAGAGCTTTCAAAGCTTCCTCACCAAATCCTTGCTTGCTTATCTTAGTTTAGGCCAAACTAAGTGGTGTTCAAGTGAGTCTTAACCTTGATTAAGTGGTGATTCTGTATCTTAATCAAGATTAAGGGCCCTAGACTCAAAGCTTGGTGGTGATTACTGTATCCAATCCAAGAGTTTAGCTTATTTCTCTCCTTTGCTTCCTACCGGGTCATTAGCAAGATTGTTTGCTTAATTTTCCAAGGTATTCATCTCCCCCTCCCGTGTTCTTCATTCCCCTTCCTTATTCCACTCTTTCTACTACCATTCACCCCCATTTCCTTCAAGTCTACCTCACCAAAAAGCCAGAAAATCAGTTAGAATTGAAGAGCACTCAAACAGGGCAAAACTAGCCTATCCTAGTTATTTTAGGCAGTGATTCAGCACGGTGTACCCGTGCCCACTGGCACGCCCGTGCCACTTCAGCCCGTGAACTACATTGAGTTTTGAGTTTTCTTTGGTGTAAGGTTAGTGAGTGTGTTCATTCCCATTGACCTTTACATCATATTTGGTATCAGAGCCAGGTTTCATCTTTGGCCTAAGGTATTGAATCCACACATCCAAACTCCCTTCTTTCTCATTTCTCAAACACAAACATGAGTACTAGTATGAGCATAGAAGAAAAGCTTGATGCTGTCTTGAAGAATAATCATGAGATTACTTCTTCTGACCAAGAGCTCAAGGCCCAAAATGAGTATTTACGAAAGCAATTGGGTGTCTTCCTCAAGCAAAAGCAAAAACTCAATGAAGAATCATTCCATTCTGCATCGCAAGGCCGAGAGCAAGTGTTCAGTCACCACCTAGAGTCCTCAAGTGATGAAGAGCCATTCAGAGAACCACGACAAGAGCCAAGAGGACAAGGTAACTCTAATGATTTTAGAGTTGAGATTCCAGAATATGAAGGCAAGCTTGATCCAGAAGACTTCTTGGACTGGTTGCACACTGTGGAGAGGGTATTCGAATACAAGAACGTTCCAGAAGAAAAGAAAGTCAAGTTGGTGGCATTAAGACTACGTAAGTATGCTTCTTTATGGTGGACCAACTTGTGTGCTAAGAGAGTTAGGGAACGTTAGTCCAAAATCAGAACTTGGGAGAAAATGAAATCCAAGTTAAAAGCTAGATTTTTACCCCCCACGTATGTTCAAGATTGTTATTCACAACTTCATAATCTGAGTCAAGGCAATCTTAATGTTGAAGAATACACTAGAGAATTTGAGAAGCTTGTGATTAAATGTGATTTGCAAGAACCAGAAGAGCAAACGATTGTAAGGTACTTGGGAGGACTTCATCCTAAGTACTCTAATGTTGTGGAATTACAAGCTTACACCACATTTGATGAGGTTTGCGTACTTGCTCACAAGGTTGAGCAGCAAAAGAAAGCTAAGCAAACTTTCAAACCTCCACATCAAAAGCCTCCAATTCGGAACCAACCTTTTAACAAGGGGAGTTCCCAACCAGTTTTTAAGCCACAAAATCCCTTTCCTTTCAATCCACAAAGAACCCAAGCACCACAAAAGGCCCCAGCTACCCCAATTCGACCAAACCCCAATCCTATGAGCACTAGAAGATGTTTCAAGTGGCAAGGGCTTGGCCATATTGCTTCAGAGTGCCCAAACCGCAAGGTCATCACTTTGGCCGAATGGAGAACCGTGGATGAGCAAGAAAAGGAAGGTGAAAATGAAGGTGAAACTGAAGAAGAGCTGATGTAAGTCTCAAGGGTAGGAACAACCCAAGCTAACTTACAACAGGAACACAACCAAAACAAGTGGGAAACTCACGAACCAGGGGTGGCACGGTCGTGCTTCAAGGCACAGGGGCACCGTGCCAACTTGCTGCCTAAGCACGCCTAGTTTGTGATCTTCACGGTTTTTGAGATGGCTTTTGTGTTTGGGCTATAAACTGAATCAAAGCAAGAATTCTTGGCCTTGATTAAGCTTGAAATGAATATGAAAAGAAAAAAAAGAAGAGAAGAATGAAGTTCACTGATTAGAACATGAAAAAGGAGAGTTTTGGTTTAAGGAACCCAAAGCTAACTTCATGAACTTTAAGTGAATTCAATGGAATTTGGATAGTTCTAAGCCTTGTGATTAGATAAGATACACCACTAATCACTTAGCTTAGGGCCCTTAACCTTTGATTAGGATAAGATACACCACCTAATCAATGATTAAGACTCACTTAGACACCACCTTAATCGGCCTAATTAAGGATAAGCAAGTTAAGTGTTTGAGAGGAACACAAGATACAAAGTCTTTTCTTAATTTCAATACTCAAGCTTGTTGTTTTACAAAAGAGCAGTCAAGGCACTTATATAGCCTTGTGATTACATGAAAAGAGCTTTCCTTTTAGGCAAGGAAAGTCATTAAACTAATCCTATGCTTAGTAATACATGGTTTAAGCTAAAACATACATAAGCTGAAAGTTTTAAGCTACAAAACACAAGATTTCCTTCTTAAACTCTTTCCTAAGTATTAAGAAACCTTGTTGACTCAATTTCCCTTCAAGGAAGGTAAGAGAGCATGGCTGCCACCTCAAAGGACTGAAAATTGCATGTGTGCCATGTCATGCTTGAGTGGTCGAATGAGAGCTTGCAAAATGGTGGCGTTTCACTAGCTCCACGTGTCTCTCTCTCAAGTAGCTGAATGGTGCTTAATCAAGCAGCTCAAAATGACCTACTTGGCAGCCTTCCACCTTAAGCAAACCCCTTGAAGGAGGAAAACCACCAGGCTAAGCAACCGGTGTCAAGCAGCCAGTTTCTGCCTCCACTTGCAACGCATGTTTGACACCTCAAATGATGACTAATTGCTACGTTTCTTACATGGTTGGAAACCTCAAGATGTCTAGTTTTCCCTCCAATTGGAATCGTAGCATTTGGACGTCGTTTACCCCTTGAATGAGCCTGATTCCCCAAACCGTGTAGATTAGACTCCAAAACAGCACAGGTTTACTAATTAGCTTAATTCACTAACCAATTGAACTCCAAATCTGGTAATTCCAATTGGACATGAAAGCTAAGATCTTGGGGACCCAAAATATGTAAACATACAAGATTTAAGCTAAACTACATCATAAGAAATAAAAAGAACAAAACCGGGTTCATCCTGGCCCTGCTGGGCAGTTTTGACACCTTGGGTTTAATTGCTGATTTGAACGACCAAATGAAGTCCAAATTGGATGAAACTTGATTTGTTGGGAAGCTAACATCTTGATCTTCAAATCCATCAAAAAATATTAGACGTAAACCCTTAGTATGTTTGAGAAATTAAGCACCCAAAAACGGGTTAGCTGCTGGATTTAACCCTTGCCCTGCAGTTTCAACGTTTAATCAAAGCTTGGATGATTTATTCATCCTTAAACCAGCATAATAAGATTACCTAATTGATTTGATTCTTTTTTAACAAAAGGGATGAAGGGATTTCCATCATACTCCCCTTGTTAAAAATGATTTGCCCTCAAATCATAGTAGGTAATGAACTCCTCTTTTTTGCTTCAATTCTGGTTGAAATAAAATCAACCATGAAAACAAGTCTCTTTTGAACTTAGAGACTTTCTTCTTTACCTTCCCCTTGTTGATTGGAATGGTGGACGTAGGGGGCTCCTTGAACATGATTGGACCCACTTTCTCACATGCTCTTAATTCAGGATTAGGAACTGTAAGGAATGATTCTGAATTGAATTGACAGAAGGTTTGTTTGAGTGTTTTGGGTGTGGGTGGAGTGAGGGAAAAGGTTGATGGTTCACCAAAAGTCATGAAAAGAATATTTCGATTCTCTTTGTATTTTGGTGGGTGGTAAGTGTCTAAGGTGAGCATTTCACCTTCATCCGCCTCAATCACTATCTCCTCGAGATCATGTTCTTTATCCTCTTTCTTTTCCTCTTCTATTTCGACCTCCTCAGTTGCCTTCCATTCAGCCAAGGTAACATACCTTCGGTTTGTACAATCTGATGCTAAGTGACCAAAGCCTTGGCACTTAAAACACCTTGGGAGGTTTTTAGGAAGGGGTTTTGGTGTGAGTTGTGGGGGTAGGCCCTTTTGTGGAGTTTGGTTTTTTTGTGGAGAAGGGGAAAGGGATGCCATGGGTTGAGGGACATAAGATGAACTCCCCTTGTTTAAGGTTTGTTCATATGGTGAGGGATTTGGATTTTCCTGCCGTGAGGGCGGTTTGCTCTTCTTTTGATGCTCAACCTTGTGAGCTAGCACACATACTTCATCAAAAGAAGTGTAAGCTTGCAAATCAACAACATTAGCATACCTAGGATCAAGACCTCCCAAGTATCTGACAATTGTTTGTTCTTCTGGCTCTTGCAAATCACACTTAATCACAAGCTTTTCAAATTCACGAGTGTATTCTTCTACACTCAAATTACCTTGGTTCAAATGGTGGAGTTGTGAGTAGCAATCTTGAACATAGGTAGAAGGAAGAAATCTAGCCTTGAGCTTTGACTTCATCTTCTCCCAGGTTCTGATTTTGGACCTCCTTTCTCTTACTCTTTTGGCACACAAGTTAGTCCACCATAGAGAAGCATACTTACGAAGCCTTAAAGCAATCAGCTTCACCTTCTTGTCCTCTGGGATGTCCTTGTACTCAAAAACTCTTTCAACTGTGTGTAACCAATCCAAAAAATCTTCAGGATCAAGCTTGCCTTCAAATTCTGGAATTTCAACCCTGAAATCATTTGCGCTAGCTTGATTCCGTGAGTCTTGTCTAGTCATTCTCAATGGTTCATCTTCACTAGATGAATCAAGAGTATGGCTAAACACTTGTTCTTGCCTCCATGGTTCGGATTGGATGGGTTCTTCACACGCCTTTTGCTTTTGCTTCATGTAGTTTCCAAGTTGTTTTCTCAAGTACTCGTTTCGAGCCTTGAGTTCTTGATTACTCACACTTGCATTTGCTTGGAAAGAACCTCAAGCTTCTCTTCCACAGACATGCTAGTACTCATTGTGATCGCAGGAAGGAACGGTTTATGCTTGACTGTGTTTGGATTGAGTTTGGGAGCGTGGGGTTCGCTCTGATACCAAAAATGATGTAAGTCTCAAGGGTAGGAACAACCCAAGCTAACTTACAACAGGAACACAACCAAAACAAGTGGGAAACTCACGAACCAGGGGTGGCACGGTCGTGCTTCAAGGCACGGGGGCACCATGCCAACTTGCTGCCTAAGCACGCCTAGTTTGTGATCTTCACGGTTTTTGAGATGGCTTTTGTGTTTGGGCTCAAAACTGAATCAAAGCAAGAATTCTTGGCCTTGATTAAGCTTGAAATGAATATGAAAAGAAAAAAAAAAGAAGAGAGGAATGAAGTTCACTGATTAGAACATGAAAAAGGAGAGCTTTGGTTTAAGGAACCCGAAGCTAACTTCATGAACTTTAAGTGAATTCAATGGAATTTGGATAGTTCTAAGCCTTGTGATTAGATAAGATACACCTCCAATCACTTAGCTTAGGGCCCTTAACCTTTGATTAGGATACAGATACACCACCTAATCAATGATTAAGACTCACTTGGACACCACCTTAATCGGCCTAATTAAGGATAAGCAAGTTAAGTATTTGAGAGGAACACAAGACACAAAGTCTTTTCTTAATTTCAATACTCAAGCTTGTTGTTTCACAAAAGAGCAGCCAAGGCACTTATATGGCCTTGTGATTATATGAAAAGGGCTTTCCTTCTAGGTAAGGAAAGTCACTAAACTAATCCTATACTTAGTAATACACGGTTTAAGTTTAAACATACATAAGCTGAAAGTTTAAGCTACAAAACACAAGATTTCCTTCTTAAACTCTTTCCTAAGTATTAAGAAACCTTGTTGACTCAATTTCCCTTTCAAGGAAGGTAAGAGAGCATGGCTGCCACCTCAAAAGGACTGAAAATTGCATGTGTGCCATGTCATGCTTGAGTGGTCGAATGAGAGCTTGCAAAATTGTGGCGTTTCACTAGCTCCACGTGTCTCTCTCTCAAGTAGCTGAGTGGTGCTTAATCAAGCAGCTCAAAATGACCTGCTTGGCAGCCTTCCACCTTAAGCAAACCCCTTGAAGGAGGAAACCCACCAGGCTAAGCAACCGGGTGTCAAGCAGCCGGTTTCTGCCTCCAGTTGCAACGCATGTTTGACACCCCAAATGATGACTAATTGCTACGTTTCTTACATGGTTGGAAACCTCAAGATGTCTAGTTTGCCCTCCTTTTTGAATCATAGCAATTGGACGTCATTTACCCCTTGAATGAGCCTGATTCCCCAAACCGTGCAGATTAGACTCCGAAACAGCACAGGTTTACTAATTAGCTTAATTCACTAACCAATTGAACTCCAAATCTGGTAATTCCAATTGGACATGAAAGCTAAGATCTTTGGGACCCAAAATATGTAAAAATACAAGGTCTAAGCTAAACTACATCATAAGAAATAAAAAGAACAAAACCGGGTTCATCCTGGCCCTGCTGGGCAGTTTTGACACCTTGGGTTTAATTGCTGATTTGAACGACCAATGAAGTCCAAATTGGATGAAACTTGATTTTTTGGAAAGCTAACATCTTGATCTTCAAATCCATCAAAAAATATTAGACATAAACCCTTAGTATGTTTGAGAAATTAAGCACACAAAAAACGGGTTAGCTGCTGGATTTAACCCTTGCCCTGCAGTTTCAATGTTTAATCAAAACTTGGATGATTTATTCATCCTTAAACCAGTATAATAAGATTACCTAATTGATTTGATTCTTTTTTAACAAAAGGGATGGAGGGATTTCCATCAAGAGCATGAAGAGAGTCAAGAAGAAGTTGGGGAGGAAGCTGATGAGGGAGAAATGTTAGTTTTGAGGAGAGTCTTGAACGGCCAAAAGAGCACCAAGGATGAACAAAGAGAAAACATATTCCACACTAGGTGCACGGTTCAAGGCAAGGTCTGTTCGTTGATTATTGATGGTGGGAGCTGTGCAAACATGGTGTCCCTTACTGTGATTGAAATGCTAGGTTTGCAAGCTACGGCCCATCCCCATCCATACAATATACAATGGTTGAATCAAAGCAAAGGGCTTCAAGTCAATTCAAGGTGTCTCATTTCATTATCCATTGGTAAGAACTATCAAGACCAACTTTGGTGTGATGTTATACTTATGGATGCATGCCATGTATTATTGGGAAGGCCTTGGTTGTATGACCGAAGGGTGACCCATGATGGTTTCATGAACACATATTCCTTGTCTATGAGAGGAAAGAAGATTACTCTAAAACCATTATCACCATCCGAAATTCTCAAGAACAAACCCACAAAAGGCCATGAACATCCTGGTTGTTTACTCACTTTTAGTGAAACTCTTTTGAGGGCTTTGAATCATGAATTCAAGGCTTTCAAGGAGTGGATCTTAACCATACAAGAAGAACCAGAATCCCCATTACCAACCCATCCATTTGCCAAATCACTCATCCAAGCATTCTGTCACTTGTTTCCAGAAGAGATACCCTCGGGTTTACCCCCTAAATGGGATATCCAACACCATATTGACCTCATTCCTGGCTCAGTTCTTCCAAACAAGCCAGCTTACAGAATGAACCCAAAGGAAACCATGGAGATTCAACGGCAAGTAGAGGAGTTGATTTCAAAGGGACTTATACGTGAGTCCTTAAGCCCCTGTGCCGTACCTGCTTTGTTGGTTCCCAAGAAGGATGGCAGCCAACGAATGTGTGTGGACAGTAGAGCCATAAACAAGATCACCATCAAGTATAGGTATCCTATACCTAGGCTTGAAGACATGCTAGACGAGTTACATGGCTCTAAAGTCTTTTCTAAGATTGATCTTCGAAGTGGTTATTACCAGATCATAATAAGAGAGGGAGATGAATGGAAGACCGCATTCAAGACTAAAGGAGGTTTATATGAGTGGCTGGTTATGCCATTCGGTCTTTCCAATGCTCCTAGCACATTCATGAGGTTGATGAATCAAGTATTCAAACCTTATATTGGCAAGTTCGTGGTGGTTTACTTCGATGACATTCTTATCTATTCCAAGGACGGGCAAGAACATCAAAATCATCTCAATCAAATCATGCATGTCTTTGAACGTGAGCAGCTATATGGTAATCTTAAGAAGTGTACCTTCTTTACTCATGAGGTTACATTCTTAGGTTACATTGTTTCTAGTGAAGGCATTAAAGTTGATGAAGGGAAAATAGAGGCTATTCGCACTTGCCCTCAACCACAAAGTATACATGATGTTAGAAGTTTTCATGGTTTGGCTTTGTTTTACAGAAGGTTTATTCGAAACTTCAGCACCATCATGTCCCCTATGACTGAAGTGCTTAAGGGTTCATCATTCCAATGGACTCCTAAAGCTCAATCCGCCTTCGAAGAAGTAAAGAAAAAACTTACTCAAGCACCGGTCCTTTCTCTACCATGCTTTGAGAAAGTTTTTGAGGTTGAATGTGATGCATCAGGAGTAGGAATTGGTGGAGTTTTAACTCAGGAAGGCAAGCCATTAGCCTTCTTCAGTGAAAAACTGTGTGACTCAAGAAGAAAATACTCCACCTATGACAAGGAATTCTATGCGATCATTCGGTGTCTAGAACATTGGAGTCATTACTTAGTGGCTAGTGAGTTTATACTTCATTCAGATCATGAGGCTTTGAAGTATATTCAGGGTCAGCACAAACTGAACTCACGTCATGCTAAGTGGGTTGAATTCCTACAGTCTTTCCACTTCACTATCAAGCACAAATCAGGAAAGCTGAATCAAGGCGCAGATGCATTATCAAGGAGACATCTCCTTATGTTTCAGTTAGACGCCCTTATTCTGGGTTTCGAGCACCTTAAGAGTCTATATGCTGAAGATGAAGACCTTGGGCCTCTCTATGCAGCGTGTTTGAAGCATCCAAAGGGCGACTTCCTAACCCAAGAAGGCTATTTATTCAAAGGAGTGCGGTTATGCATTCCAAAGTGTAGCACTCGTGAACTACTAATCAGGGAAATTCATGGAGGTTCCTTGGCCGGTCATTTTGGAGAGTCAAAAACCATAACCATGTTAAGGGAACACTACTATTGGCCAGGGATGGAAAAGGATGTTCAAGACATCCTTAGAAGGTGTGGAACGTGCCAAGCAGCCAAGAGTCATACCTTACCCCACGGATTATACACGCCATTACCCGTACCTACCCTACCTTAGGTAGATGTGAGTATGGACTTTATTTTGGGTCTACCTAAGATTCAAAGGGGAAAGGATTCAATCTTCGTGGTGGTAGACAGATTTTCGAAGATGGCACATTTCATTCCCTACTGCAAAACCAATGATGCTACACACATTGCCGAGCTCTATTTTAAAGAGGTAACAAGGTTGCATGGTATCCCTAAGACCATTGTTTCAGATAGGGATACAAAGTTCCTCAGTCATTTCTGGATTACCCTGTGGAAAAAGCTTGGTACTAAGTTGCTGTTTAGTACTACCTGTCATCCTCAGACTGATAGCCAAACTGAGGTCACTAATCGAACCCTGGGTACTCTCCTAAGGGCTTTGATTAAACCTAATGCGAAGGCCTGGGATTTACTCTTACCCCATGCTGAGTTTGGATTCAATCGGGCACCTAGCAAAGCTACTGGTCTTTCACCATTTAAAGTGGTGTATGGGGTTGATCCTTTAAGTCCAAATGACCTCACCCCACGACCCCAAGATCAAAAGCCCCATGTTGATGCCACACAAAGAGTAAAAGAAATTCAAAAGCTCAATGAGTTGGTGAAGGCTCGAATTGAGAAGACTAATGCAGCCTATGAAGCACACGCCAACAAGCAAAGGAGAAAGATTGTTTTTCAACCAAGAGACTTGGTATGGATCCATTTAAGAAAGGAACGTTTTCCTTCCAAAAGGAAAAACAAACTCATGCCACGAGCGGAAGGTCCATTTGAAGTCTTGGAGAGGATCAACGACAATGCTTATAGGATTGATCTCCCTGGTAATTTTGAGGTTTCAGCCACCTTTAATGTAGCTGATTTGAGCCCCTACTATCCGGACACTTCCCCACCAGATTTGAGGATCAAATCTTTTCAACAAGGGGAGGATGATGGGGTCCTACCTAGCCAAGACCTTGGTCAAGATGTATCAAGTCCAAATCGTCCAAGAACAAGGTCCCAAACTCAGAAAATGGCTCATCATTGGCAAGAAATTGAAAATGGCACAAACGGGTTAACCGGCCAACATAAACCCGGATTTCTCAAGCCATATGATGGCGTAAAGCCAATATTTTTGCATTTTTGGAATCCTCAGGATGTTAGCTTTCAAGTTCAAGCATTGATTTCAAATCATGCACACAAGAGGATGGAGGATCAAAGGCATTTTCCCAACCGGTCAGATTTGGCCCAATTTTGCGCAGTTGAAAGTTTAGGTGTGATTACCCTGCTTAAACCTTGTTTAACCTTAATTTCTTGAATGGGGGGTTTTTACACACCTTGAACTTCCCCCCCCCACGGCTAAAACCCAGATCATACCCATTTTTGCTGTGGTTAAACTTGGTTTGAAAACCAGGTATGAAGCTGCCTTGAACCCGGTTGCTTGCTTATCTTAGTTTAGGCCAAACTAAGTGGTGTTCAAGTGAGTCTTAGCCTTGATTAAGTGGTGATTCTGTATCTTAATCAAGATTAAGGGCCCTAGACTCAAAGGTTGGTGGTGATTACTATATCCAATCCAAGAGTTTAGCTTATCTCTCTCCTTACATCCTACTGGATCATTAGCAAGGTTGTTTGCTTAATTTTCCAAAGTATTCATCTTCACCTACCTTGTTCTACATTCCCCTTCCTTATCCCACTCTTTCTACTATCATTCACACCCATTTCCTTCAAGTCCACCTCACCAAAAAGCTAGAAAATCAGTTAGAATTGAAGAGCACTCAAACCGGACAAAACTTGCCTAATCTAGTTCTTTCAGGCAGAAAGTTGGCACGGTGTACCCGTGCTCACTGGCACGCCCGTGCCACTTCAGCCCGTGAACTACATTGAGTTTTGAATCTTCTTTGGTGTAAGGTTAGTGAGTGTGATCATTCCCATTGACCTTTACATCAAAGTGGAACAACAAAGAAGATCTCGGTTTCATAACCGTGAAGAAGTTCCCACATTCCTTCCTCAAGAACAACCATTCAACAAGGGGAGCCCAAACCTTGTCCCTAAACCCATGGCCCCCCCCACTTCCTACTCCACAAAAGAACCAAACACCACTGCAAAGCCTACCCCCGCAACTTAAACCCAAGCATAGCACTTCCCGATGTTTTAAGTGCCAAGGATTTGGACACATAGCCGCCGATTGTGTCAATCGAAGAAGCATTACTCTGGCTGAGTGGGGGGCAATTGGAAAGGAAGAAAAGGAGGAAGAAACTCAAGAAGAAGACCTTGAAGAAATTCAGATCACTGCTGATGAAGGCGAAATGCTACTCTTGGAGAAGATGTCTCCAAATTTTCATAAAGAAGAGCATGAACAACATACGAATATTCATGTTTGTATGTTATTCATTCCAAAGGAGCAAGACCATATCCCATCCTTTCTCCACAAAATCATTCCATTCATCCAGGATCTCACGTGCTCTGGTCCTAAACTTGCTCAATTTACTTCCCCAAAGCAAAATCCAAACCCACCCCCCATTCATTCATTCCAACACCCACTTAAGTTTCACATGGCTGATGTAAGGAATACGGAAGCAAAGTTTAAACCAAGCTTATTTGAAGAGTTGATCCTTTTTCAGCCTAGTTCACCTTTGTTAGCTTTTGGGCAGTACATCCTTGATGAATTTGAGGACAAATTCTTCTCAACAAGGGGAGAATGATGGAGGTCTGGTGGTCATCCCTCACTTCTAGAATGTTTAGGCAAGAACCAAAAATCAAAACAAGCCTAAACATCAAAAAATACCATGCTGCCAGGTCAGATTGCACTTAACCGTGAAATCTGGTTATGGTCATCTAATTTTTGGGTGACTTAAGTCCTTAATTTTGGTGTTCTCATAAACCCTAGGATGATAGGTTTCTAATAAAACAAGTTTCAGCCTCATTGGAGTTCATTTGCTCATCCAAAATCTATGTTTAAGTCCAACTGCCCTGAAGACAGTTTACATCCAGATTTTACCCAGTATTGGAGATTACATTTCTTAATCTTCCATGAGGTTTAAGTGTCCAATTTTTGCATCCTTGAAAAGTTTAAGATCTTAGCTTTCATTTCCAATTGGAATTACCAGATTTGGAGTTCAATTGGTTAGTGAACTAAGCTAATTAGTAAAGCTGTGCTGTTTTGGAGTCCAATCTGCACGGTTTTGGGAATTAGGCTGATTCAAGGGGCAAATGACGTCCAATTGCTATGATTCAAAAAGGAGGGTAATCTAGACATCTTAAAGTTTCCATATATGTAAGAAACGTAGCAATTAGTCAGCATTTGATGTGTCAAGCATGCGTGACAAATTGAGGCAGAAACCAGCTAGTTGACACCCGGTTACTTAGCCTTGCAGTTTTCCTCCTTCAAGGGGTTTGCTTAAGGTGTGTACCTGCCTACTAGGTCACCTAGAGCTGCTTGGTAAGCTGCCACCCAGCCACATAGGTGAGTGACACGTGGAAGCTAGAAGAAGGCGACACATGTCAAGCAAAGAACCGGCCACACACAAGCTACTTGGCAGCCATGCATTCAAAGCTCTTTGAAGTGGCAGCCGTGCCTCTCTTACCTTCCTTGAAGGGAAATTGAGTCAACAAGGTTTCTTAATGCTTAGGAAAGAGTTTAAAAGAGAAAGCTTGTATTTTGTAGCTTAAACTTTCAGATTATGCATGTTTAAGCTTAAACCGTGTACTTAAGCATAGGATTAGTTTTAATACTTTTCCTTGCCTAGAAGGAAAGCTTATTTTCGTGTAACCAAGGGCTTTATAAATGCCTTTGCTTCCCTTTTTGTAAAAAATGAAGCGTGTGAATCAAAAAACCGAAAAGACTTTGTGTCTTGGTTGTGTTTAAACACTTAACTTGCTTATCCTTAATTAGGCCGATTAAGGTGGTGTTCAAGTTAATCTTAATCATTGATTAGGTAGTGTATCTTACCCTAATCAAAGATTAAGGGCCCTAAGCTAAATGATTAGTGGTGTATCTTATCTAATCACAAGGCTTAGAACTATCCAGATTCCATTGAATTCACTTAAAGTTCATGAAGTTAGCTTTGGGTTCCTTAAACCAAAGCTCTCCTTTTTCATGTTCTAATCAGTGAACTTCATTCCTCTCTTCTCTTTTTCTTTTCATATTCATTTCAAGCTTAATCAAGGCTAAGAATTCTTGCTTTAATTCAGTTTTGAGCCCAAACACAAAAGCCATCTCAAAACCGTGAAAATCACAAACTAGGTGTGCTTAGGCAGCAAGTTAGCACGGTCACCCCGTGCCATTAAGCACGGCCGTGCTCCCTCTAGTCCGTGAGTTTTCCACTTAGGTTGCTTCATTCCCTTGAGACTTACATCATGGATTATGGCCATGAAGAGGAAGCTAGCAATGCGTTATCATTCTTTGAAGAGGATGTACCATTCGAAAGAACACAAAGAAGAACGCGGCCTACTTTCAACTCTAATGAATTCAAGATTGAAATTCCTGAGTTTGAGGGTAAGCTAGATCCTGATGAGTTCATTGAATGGTTACAAATAGTGGAACGTATCTTTGAGTTTAAGGAGATTCCGGAGGATAAGAAAGTCAAGATAGTTGCTCTTAGACTAAGGAAATATGCCTCCTTATGGTGGACAAACCTTAATGCTAAGAGAACTAGGGAGAGGAAGAGTAAGATTGCTACTTGGGACAAGATGAAAGCCAAGATGAAGGCACGGTTTTGGCCTTCCACGTATGTCCAAGATCAATACATGCTCTTTCACCATCTGAATCAAGGCAAAATGAGTGTTAAAGAATATACACGTGAGTTTGAGAAACTCATGATCAAATGTGACATTCATGAGCCTGAAGAGCAGACCATGGTTCGTTACCTAGGAGGGCTTGATCCTAGGATAGCCAACGTGGTTGAATTGCAAGCTCACACCACCTTTGACGAAGTGTGTGTCCTAGCACATAAGGTGGAGCAACAAAGTCTAGGATGAATGTCCGTGATTCTTTCAAGCCAAATTCAGTATCAAACCGTGGGCAACCCTTCAACAAGGGAAGTACCACACCTCAGCCAAAACCATCTACTCCTTTCCCAACCAATCCACAAAAGAACCAAGCTCCTCAAAGGCCACTACCGAATCCCCCACGTCCAAACCCATACCGCATAAACCAGAGAAGGTGTTATAAGTGTCGAGGCTTAGGACATATTACTTCTGATTGTCCTAGTCGCAAAGTGGTTACCTTAGCTGAGTGGGAAGCCATAGAGGGAGAATTTGCCGAGGAGAAAGAAGAGGAAAAGGAAGAAGATGCTGAGGAGGATCATGAGGATGATCAGGAGGAGTTTGTGGAAAACACAGATGATGGTGAGATGCTAGTAATTTGAAGGGTATTGAGCAATCAGCGAGTTGCTAAGGATGAACAACGTGAGAACATCTTTCACTCACGGTGTACAGTCCAAGGCAAAGTGTGCTCGTTAATCATCGATGGAGGAAGTTGTGCCAACGTTGTTTCATTGAGCATGATTGAGAAACTGGACCTTCAGTCCACGGCACACCCACACCCATACAATATTCAATGGCTAAATCAAGGCAAGGGATTACAAGTTAACTCTCGTTGCTTGATTTCATTCTCTCTTGATAAGAACTACCAAGATGAACTTTGGTGTGATGTTATCCCCATGGATGCTTGCCACATTCTGTTAGGACGACCATGGATGTATGACAGGAAGATTACGCATAATGGTTATCTTAATACTTATTCTTTTACCAAAGATGGCAAGAAGATTACCCTGAATCCTATGTCACCATCCGAACTCCACAAAATGAAACCACAAAAAAGCCAAAATCAATCTGACTTGCTTTTGACATATGTTGAACCACTTTTAAAGGCTTCTCAACATGAGTTCAAGGCCTTGAAAGAGTGGATATTACAAGTATAAGATGAGCCAGAAACACCACTTCCATCCCATCCCATAGCCAAGGTCATATTGAATCAGTTTAGTCACCTATTTCCAGATGAGATACGTTTGGGTTTACCCCCAAAGCGTGACATTCAACATCATATTGACCTTATCCCAGGATCCATTCTACCTAATAAGCCAGCCTGCAGGATAAATCCCAAAGAAACTCAAGAGATTCAACGTCAAGTTGAAGAACTGATATTCAAGGGATTGGTATGAGAATCCTTAAGTCCGTGTGCTGTTCCTACTCTTTTGGTCCCGAAGAAGGATGGTAGTATGAGGATGTGTGTTGACACTAGGGCTATAAACAAAATTGATGCATATTTCCATATGCATCATTTTTATTCAACTCCAATTTCAAAGAAGAAAAGGGTCAAAGAAGATCATGCATGGAAATGTGCCTATTTGGTCTTCTTAAGTGAGTTCAAAGACTCGCGACACTATGGAGAGGTCAAAAAGAGGTTAAACTTTGCTAGAAATTTGGTGCCGAATTCATCCCTGCGGAACCCGATTTTTGTGACCATTTTTGGACAAGCTCAAGTGGACCCACAACTTGAGGGCCCATGTGCTTTTGAAGCTTAAGATGTCAGCTTTAAAATAAGCCCAATTTTATTTAATTTGGACATCATTTGATTGGGCAAAATATCACTCAAAGATACGTTGTGCTGATCCAGTCCAGTCTGAGATAGGTGCATTGTTTGGGCCATAACTTTCAAACCGCTTATCCAAATTGAGCAAATGAGCCCATTCTGGACAATAGACTTCCAGGGCTTTCTAACAAGCCCAAGAACGCGTGATTTGGCCGAGTATTTTGGAAGTTATGCTCTGTTGAAGTTGAGGCAGTTGCAAGGATTAATGCTGGGAATATGAAGAGTCTTAGGTTACATATATTTGTGTGGCTGATATTGTGCACGTTTTAGATGCTTCTAGATTGATGTAATCAGCTGCAAAAATCCTAGAATATTCCTTGTAACCTCCCCCACCCCCTTTTATGATGTGTCTTTTCATTTTTCTTAGACTTTTCATTAGCTAGTTTTAATTGTTAGGAGTTATTTGAGTCTTTTGATTGTCTTTTGCTGAGTCTATAAAAGGGGAGGGGCATGTGAAGCTAATCATTCAGCATTGTAAGAGATTTCCAAAGTAATACAAGCACCTTTGAGAGTGATTCTCATTTGTGTCTCAAAATTCCTAGTTCTATATCTTGAATTTGGCTCATTCAAGTGGTGTTCTAGGTTCTCTTCCTTTTCCAATTGGAGTGATTCCTTGGCTAAGACAAGAGAATTAGCCCAAGGTCAAGTCATTGAGTGGCTCCGTGAAGGATTATCTTCAAATTACATCCATCTCATCCATCTTTCATTTCTCTTCCCAATTTGGCTTATTTTGAGTTGGAGTTTGATTTGGTTCACTTGCCCACCCACATATACATCAATTGGTATCAGAGCCAAGGTTTTTAAGTGACCCACATCATACCCAAACACATCCCAAAAAGCCAAAATACAAAAAAAAAAGAGGCACAAACCGGCAATCCGAAGTCTTGAAGACCAGAGAAGCAGCACGGTGCCCCCGTGCCACAACACACGACCGTGCCATATTCTTTTTCCAGGAATCTTCAAGTCGAGACGGAGCACGGTGCCCCCGTGCCGACACGCACGACCGTGCCACTCTACTTTTTCTGCATTTTCTTCAGCCGAAGCATAGCACGGCCTGACCGTGCCCCATTGCACGACCGTGCCACTTTCCCTGCTGCATATTCTTCCTTCAACGCATCTCCAACATGTCTACAAAGTCCACAAGAAGCGACCAAGCACGTGTGGAAGAGTTAGAAGCACAACTCACTTATCTTCGAACTCAACTTGGGCAACTTTTGGAGGAGAAAAGAAGGTGGGTTCATAGCCCCACTCCCTCTCATCCTCATGAACCGGTGGTTGAATCTGAAGAGGAAGTCCATCACTCCCATGCCAATTCAAGTGATGAGGAACCCCCAAGGAGACGAAGGCAAGGAGGAAATATTGGTGGTGTCCGAATTGACATCCCCGAATTTGAAGGCCAACTTGATCCGGACTTATTTCTCGATTGGTTGCACACCATTGAGAGGATCTTTGAATATGAGGACATCCCGGAAGATAAGAAGGTAAAGCTTGTAGCCCTTAAACTCAGAAAATATGCTTCAATCTGGTGGGCTAACCTTGGAGCGAAAAGAGCAAGAAACGGGAAAGGGAAAATCAGAACTTGGGCCAAAATGAAAGAAAAACTCAAGGCCAAGTTTCTTCCCTCTCACTATGTGCAAGACAATTATCTCAAGCTCCATCGACTCAAGCAAGGATCCAAGAGTGTGGAAGAATACACTCGGGAGTTTGAACAACTCCTACTCAAATGCGATTTGAGAGAAGACGACTCACAAACCTTGGTAAGATACTTGACCGGTCTTGATGAGTCCATTGCTCATGTAATTGAGTTGCAACCCTATTCATCCCTAGATGACTTGAGTTCTCTAGCCTACAAGGTAGAGCAACAAAAGAAATCAAAGGGAAAGAGTGTCCTTTCCAAGCCTCTCTCTCGTCCTTACCCCACACAAAAGCCTCCGTACTACCCTCCTCGTCCACAAAATCCCCCACCTCCACAAACCAAAAACACCACTCCAACCCCTCCAAAACCCTCCACACAAGAGCCCAAATCAAAGGACAAGGTTCGTTGCTTTCGGTGTCAAGGCATGGGACACTATGCATCTGAGTGTCCAAACAGGAGGATTGTTTCCCTAGCGGAGTACCAAGAAGCATGTGATGAACATGCCTATGATGAAGAAGAAGGAGAGCACTTTGAAGAAGGAAGTTTGGAAGAAGTTGAGGAAGGCCCCGATGAAGGAGAGTTGCTTGTTATCCGCCGGGCCTTGAGGGGAATTGCCACTCAAAAGGACATGGAGCAAAGAGAAGCCATTTTTCACACCAGGTGTACCGTAGGAGACAAGGTTTGTACCCTCATCATCGATGGAGGTAGTTGTACAAATGTTGCATCCAAAACCATGGTGGACAAGCTCAAACTTGAGACTACACCCCATCCTAAGCCTTATAGCATCCAATGGCTAAATCAAGGCAAAGGTATATACATTTCTCATCAGTGCCTCATTTCTCTTTCTATTGGAGACCACTATAAGGATGAGATATTGTGTGACATTCTTCCTATGGATGCAAGCCATATATTGTTGGGTAGACCATGGATGTTTGATCGCCATGTAATTCATCATGGGCGCCTCAACACCTACTCCTTTATTAAGGATGAGAAGAAAATCACCTTGACCCCTATTCCATCGTGCCAAAGCCCCAAGCCACAAAAGGACCGACAAGCCTTAACCCTCATTCATCCTTCCCAAACCCTTGCCCCCAAAGAAGATTTCCCACTTCCGCCTCTTCTCCTCACCAGGTATGACCCGTTTTATCATCCTCCCCTCACCCTCTTCTATATCTCTCTAGAGGTGATGCCCTGTGACCTCCTTCCCCAAAAGCTCCCATATTGTAAGCGCGACCCCTTTCTTGAGAGGCTTGCCAACCCTTTGAGTTTGAGGACAAACTCAAAACAACCCGGGGAGTATGATGCATATTTCCATATGCATCATTTTTATTCAAGTCCAATTTCAAAGAAGAAAAGGGTCAAAGAAGATCATGCATGGAAATGTGCCTATTTGGTCTTCTTAAGTGAGTTCAAAGACTCGCGACACTATGGAGAGGTCAAAAAGAGGTTAAGCTTTGCTAGAAATTTGGTGCCGAATTCATCCCTGCGGAACCCGATTTTTGTGACCACTTTTGGACAAGCTCAAGTGGACCCACAACTTGAGGGCCCATGTGCTTTTGAAGCTTAAGATGTCAGCTTTAAAATAAGCCCAATTTTATTTAATTTGGACATCATTTGATTGGGCAAAATATCACTCAAAGATACGTTGTGCTGATCCAGTCCAGTCTGAGATAGGTGCATTGTTTGGGCCATAACTTTCAAACCGCTTATCCAAATTGAGCAAATGAGCCCATTCTGGAAAATAGACTTCCAGGGCTTTCTAACAAGCCCAAGAACGCGTGATTTGGCCGAGTATTCTGGAAGTTATGCTCTGTTGAAGTTGAGGCAGTTGCAAGGATTAATGCTGGGAATATGAAGAGTCTTAGGTTACATATATTTGTGTGGCTGATATTGTGCACGTTTTAGATGCTTCTAGATTGATGTAATCAGCTGCAAAAATCCTAGAATATTCCTTGTAACCTCCCCCACCCCCTTTTATGATGTGTCTTTTCATTTTTCTTAGACTTTTCATTAGCTAGTTTTAATTGTTAGGAGTTATTTGAGTCTTTTGATTGTCTTTTGCTGAGTCTATAAAAGGGGAGGGGCATGTGAAGCTAATCATTCAGCATGGTAAGAGATTTCCAAAGTAATACAAGCACCTTTGAGAGTGATTCTCATTTGTGTCTCAAAATTCCTAGTTCTATATCTTGAATTGTGGCAAATTCAAGTGGTGTTCTAGGTTCTCTTCCTTTTCCAATTGGAGTGATTCCTTGGTTAAGACAAGAGAATTAGCCCAAGGTCAAGTCATTGAGTGGCTCCGTGAAGGATTATCGCAATTACAAGATCTTGTTCTATTCCTTTTTCTTGTGTAGTGAAATTCTTCATCCATCTCATCCATCTTTCATTTCTCTTCCCAATTTGGCTTATTTTGAGTTGGAGTTTGATTTGGTTCACTTACCCACCCACATATACATCAAAAATTACTATCAAGTATAGGTACCCTATACCTAGGCTTGAAGATATGTTGGATGAGTTACGTGGCTCTAAGGTGTTTAGTAAGATTGATTTGAGGAGTGGTTATTATCAGATTCGTATTAGGGAGGGCGATGAGTGGAAAACTGCTTTCAAGAGTAAGGGCGGATTATATGAGTGGTTAGTCATGCCTTTCGGTCTTTCCAATGCCCCTAGTACGTTTATGAGATTGATGAATCAAGTATTTCGGCCATACTTGGGCAAGTTTGTGGTCACTTACTTCGATGATATTTTGGTGTTTAGCAAGAATGAGCAAGAGCATCAAGATCACCTAACTCAGGTGATGCTCGTTCTTGAAAAGGAGAAATTGTTTGGCAACCTAAAGAAGTGTACCTTCTTTACCCATGAAGTTACCTTCTTAGGTTATATTATTTCTGAAAATGGTATTAAGGTAGATGAAAGCAAGATTGAGGCTATTCGGACTTGGCCTGTTCATAATGTTCGAAGCTTTCATGGCTTGGCTTCTTTCTATAGGAGATTCATACACAATTTCAGCACTATTTTAGCTCCTATAACTGAAGTTCTTAAGGGTTCCTCGTTCACTTGGAATCCTAAAGCCCAAGCAGCCTTTGAAGAAGTGAAAGAGAGACTAACTCAAGCACCGGTATTAACTTTACCATACTTTGAGAAGGTCTTTGAAATTGAGTGCGATGCTTCTGGAGTTGGTATTGGTGGAATTCTTACCCAAGAAGGACGTCCTTTAGCCTTCTTCAGTGAGAAATTATGTGATATCAGAAGAAGATATTCAACCTACGACGAAGAGTTCTATGCCATCATTCGATGCTTGGAACATTGGAATCATTATTTGGTTGCCAGTGAGTTTATTCTTCATTCTGATCACGAGGCTTTGAAGTATATTCAAGGCCAACATAAGTTAAACTCACGCCATGCTAAATGGGTTGAGTTCCCGTAGTCCTTTCACTTTGCTATCAAGCATAAGTCCGGCAAGCTGAATCAAGGCGCCGATGCCCTTTTTCGGCGTTATCTATTGTTGTTCCAGTTAGATGCTTGTATCCTTGGATTTGAGCATCTAAAGGCTTTATACCAGGATGATGAAGATTTTGGGGTGTTATACTCTGAGTGTGATGTATATGTGGGTGGAAAGTGATCCAAATCAAACTCAAATCAAACTTAAGCAAAATGAAAAGAGAGAAAGGTGGGAAAGATGAAGAATATCACCAAACAGGATAGAGATGGATAGTGTAAGACTTCGAGTATGAGATAATCCTTCCGGAGCCACACACACCTTGGTCTTGGGCTAATTCCCTTCACTCTTCTAAGGAATCACTCCAAAGAAAAGAAGGAGAACCTAGAACACCACTTGAATTAGCCAAATTTAAGATATAGAACTAGGAATTTTTGGGACACAAATGAGAATCACTCTCAAAGGTGCTTGAATAACTCTTGAAAATGCCTTAGAAATCTGATCTACAATGCTCACACGCCCCCCCCTTTATATAGGCTCAGCAAAAGACAACAAAAGGACTCAAATAACTCCTAACAATTAAAACTAGTAAAATGAAAAGACTAAGATAAATGGAAAGACGCATCATAAAAGGGGTGGGGGAGGTTATAAGGAATATTCTAGGATTTCTTAGCTGATTACACCAATCTAGAAGGCTCCAAAACGTGCACAATGTCAACCACACAATCACATGTAACCGAAGACTCTTCATATTCCCAGAATTAATCCTTGCAACTGCCTCAACTTCAACAGAGCATAACTTCCAGAATACTCGGCCAAATCACACGTTCTTGGGCTTGATAGAAATCCCTGGAAGTCTAGTTTTCAGAATGGGCTCATTTGCTCAATTTGGATAAGCGGTTTAAAAGTTATGGCCCAAACAATGCACCTATCTCATACTGGACTGCATCAGCATAACGTATCTTTGAGTGATATTTTGCCCAATCAAATGATGTCCAAATTAAACAAACTTGGGCTTATTTGAAAGATGAAATCTTAAGCTTCAAAGGCACATGGGCCCTCAAGTTGTGGGTCCACTTGAGCTTGTCCAAAAGTGGTCACAAAAATCGGGTTCCGCAGGGATGAATTCGGCACCAAATTTCTAGCAAAGCTTAACCTTTTTTTTGACCTCTCCATAGTGTCGCGAGTCTTTGAACTCACTTAAGAAGACCAAATAGGCACATTTTCATGCATGATCTTCTTTGACCCTTTTCTTCTTTGAAATTGGACTTGAATAAAAATGATGCATATGGAAATATGCATAATACTCCCCGGGTTGTTTTGAGTTTGTCCTCAAACTCAAAGGGTTGGCAAGCCTCTCAAGAAAGTGGTCGCGCTTACAATATGGGAGCTTTTGGGGAAGGAGGTCACAGGGCATCACCTCTAGAGAGATATAGAAGAGGGTGAGGGGAGGATGATAAAACGGGTCATACCTGGTGAGGAGAAGAGTCGGAAGTGGGAAATCTTCTTTGGGGGCAAGGGTTTGGGAAGGATGAATGAGGGTTAAGGCTTGTCGGTCCTTTTGTGGCTTGGGGCTTTGGCACGATGGAATAGGGGTCAAGGTGATTTTCTTCTCATCCTTTATAAAGGAGTAGGTGTTGAGGCGCCCATGATGAATTACATGGCGATCAAACATCCATGGTCTACCCAACAATATATGGCTTGCATCCATAGGAAGAATGTCATATAATATCTCATCCTTATAGTTTTTCCCAATTGAAAAGGAAACAAGACAACGGTGAGTAATTTGCAAACCTTTGCCTTGATTTAACCATTGTATGGTGTAGGGATTTGGTCAAGGAGAGACTTGCAGCTTGAGTTTGTCCACCATAGTCTTTAAGGCAACGTTAGCACAACTACCTCCATCGATGATGAGGGTACAAACTTTCCCTTGAATAGTGCACCTTGTGTGGAAAATCGCCTCTCTTTGCTCCAAGCCTTCTTGAGTAGCAAATCCGCTCAATGCTCGCCTAATGACAAGCAACTCACCTTCATCGGGGCCTATGATAACCTCTTCTTTTTCCTCCAAACTTTCCTCTTCTTCATGGTCATGCTCCTCAAAAGAAGCTTGGTACTCAGCCAGGGAAACAATCTTCTTGTTAGGACACTCAGATGCAAAATGTCCCATACCTTGACAAAGGAAACAACGAACCTGGTCTTTTGGCCGTGAGGGCACTTTTGTGGGAGGTGGAGGGGTGATGGGAGGGACACTTTTGGCGGGTGAGGGGGTTTGAATTTGTGGGGGAAAGTAAGGTGATTCTTGAGAAAAGGACGGGAAGGAGTCTTGGAAAAGATGCTCTTTTCCTTAGATTTCTTTTGTTGCTCTACCTTATAGGCTAGAGAACTCAAGTCATCTAGGGATGAGTAAGGTTGCAACTCAATTCCATGAGCAATGGACTCATCAAGACCGGTTAAGTATCTTACCAAGGTTTGTGAGTCGTCTTCTTTCAAATCACATTTGAGTAGGAGTTGTTCAAACTCCCGAGTGTATTCTTCCACACTCTTGAATCCTTGCTTGAGTCGATGGAGCTTGAGATAATTGTCTTGCACATAGTGAGAGGGAAGAAACTTGGCCTTAAGCTTTTCTTTCATTTTCGCCCACGTTCTAATTTTTCCTTTCCCATTTCTTGCTCTTTCCGCTCCAAGGTTAGCCCACCAGATTGAAGCATATTTGTGGAGTTTAAGGGCTACGAGTTTCACCTTCTTGTCCTCCGGAATGCCCCCATATTCAAAAATCCTCTCAATGGTGTGCAACCAATCGAGAAATAAGTCCGGGTCAAGTTGGCCTTCAAATTCGGGGATGTCAATTCGGACACCACCAATATTGCCTCCTTGGCTTCGTCTCCTTGGGGCTTCTTCGTCACTAGAATTGGCTCGGGATTGAAAGACTTCTTCTTCCAATTCGACCACCGGTTCATGAGGACGAGAGGGAGTGGGGCTATGAACCCACCTTCGTTTTTCCTCCAAAAGTTGCCCGAGTTGAGTTCGAAGATAAGTGACTTGAGCTTCTAACTCTTCCACACGTGCTTGGTCGCTTCTTGTGAACTTTGTAGACATGTTGGAGATGCTTTGAAGGAAGAATATGCAGCAGGGAAAGTGGCACGGTCGTGCAAGGGGGCACGGTCAGGCCGTGCTATACTTCGACTGAAGAAAATACAGAAAAGTAGAGTGGCACGGTCGTGCTTGGCGGCACGGGGGCACCGTGCGAAATTTCTGGACTTCGGGAATGGTTTTGCCGCTTTGTGTTTCTTTTTTGTTTTTTGTGTTTTGGCTTTTTGGGATGTATTTGGGTGTGAAGTGGGTCACTTAAGAACCGTGGCTCTGATACCAATTGATGTATATGTGGGTGGAAAGTGATCCAAATCAAACTCAAATCAAACTTAAGCAAAATAAAAAGAGAGAAAGGTGGGAAAGATGAAGAATATCACCAAACAGGATAGAGATGGATAGTGCAAGACTTTGAGTATGAGATAATCCTTCCGGAGCCACTCACACCTTGGTCTTGGGCTAATTCCCTTCACTCTTCTGAGGAATCACTCCAAAGAAAAGAAGGAGAACCTAGAACACCACTTGAATTAGCCAAATTCAAGATATAGAACTAGGAATTTTTGGGACACAAATGAGAATCACTCTCAAAGGTGCTTGAATTACTCTTGAAAATGCCTTAGAAATCTGATCTACAATGCTCACACGCCCCCCCTTTATATAGGCTCAGCAAAAGACAACAAAAGGACTCAAATAACTCCTAACAATTAAAACTAGTAAAATGAAAAGACTAAGATAAATGGAAAGACACATCATAAAAGGGGTGGGGGAGGTTACAAGGAATATTCTAGAATTTCTTAGCTGATTACACCAATCTAGAAGGCTCCAAAAACGTGCACAATGTCAGCCACACAATCACATGTAACCGAAGACTCTTCATATTCCCAGAATTAATCCTTGCAGCTGCCTCAACTTCAACAGAGCATAACTTCCAGAATACTCGGCCAAATCACGCGTTCTTGGGCGTGATAGAAAGCCCTAGAAGTCTAGTTTTCAGAATGGGCTCATTTGCGCAATTTGGATAAGCGGTTTAAAAGTTATGGCCCAAACAATGCACCTATCTCAGACTGAACTGGATCAGCATAACGTATCTTTGAGTGATATCTTGCCCAATCAAATGATGTCCAAATTAAACAAACTTGGGCTTATTTGAAATATGAAATCTTAAGCTTCAAAAGCACATGGGCCCTCAAGTTGTGGGTGCACTTGAGCTTGTCCAAAAGTGGTCCAAAAATCGGGTTCCGCAGGGATGAATTCGGCACCAAATTTCTAGCAAAGCTTAACCTTTTTTTGACCTCTCCATAGTGTCGCGAGTCTTTGAACTCACTTAAGAAGACCAAATAGGCACATTTCATGCTATGATACTTCTTTGACCCTTTTCTTCTTTGAAATTGGACTTGAATAAAAATGATGCATATGGAAATATGCATCAGAGTGTGCTAAACATCCCAAAGGGGATTTCTTAATTCAAGAAGAGTTTCTCTTTAAAGGTGCTAAGTTATGTGTCCCCAAATGCAGCACTCGTGAGTTGTTGGTTCGAGAAGTCCATGCTGGTTCTTTAGCTGGTCATTTTGGTGAAGATAAGATCCTAACCATGCTGAGCGAACATTATTATTGGCCAGGCATGGAGAAAGATGTTCAAGACATCATTAGAAGGTGCAGTACATGTCAGATCGTGAAGAGTCATTCGCTCCCCCAGGGGTTGTACACACCACTTCCTATTCCTACGTTGCCATGGGTAGACGTGAGTATGGATTTCACACTTGGTTTACCAAAGATACAAAGGAATAAAGATTCTATCTTTGTGGTTGTGGATCGATTTTCGAAGATGGCTCATTTTATTCCCTGCAACAAGACTAATGATGCTACTCATGTTGCTGAGCTCTATTTTAAAGAGGTGATGAGATTACATGGAATTCCTCGTTCCATCGTCTCCGATCGAGATACCAAATTTTTAAGTCACTTTTGGATTACTCTGTGGAAAAAACTGGGTACTAAACTCAAGTACAGTATCACTTGCCATCCCCAGACAGATGGGCAAACGGAGGTGACTAATCAAACTCTTGGTACCTTATTAACAGTTTTGATTAAGCACCACGCTAAAGCATGGGACCTGTTACTTCCACACGCTGAGTTTACATACAACAAGTGATGGAGGGTGATGTAAGTCTCAAGGGTAGGAACAACCCAAGCCAACTTACAACAAGAACACAACCAAAACAAGTGGAAAACTCACGAACCAGGGGTGGCACGGTCGTGCTTCAAGGCACGGGGGCACCGTGCCAACTTGCTGCCTAAGCACGCCTAGTTTTTGATTTTCACGGTTTTTGAGATGGCTTTTGTGTTTGGGCTCAAAACTGAATCAAAGCAAGAATTCTTGGCCTTGATTAAGCTTGAAATGAATATGAAAAGAAAAAAAGAGAAGAGAGGAATGAAGTTCACTGATTAGAACATGAAAAAAGGAGAGCTTTGGTTTAAGGAACCCAAAGCTAACTTCATGAACCTTAAGTGAATTCAATGGAATCTGGATAGTTCTAAGCCTTGTGATTAGATAAGATACACCACTAATCACTTAACTTAGGGCCCTTAATCTTTGATTAGGATACAGATACACTACCTAATCAATGATTAAGACTCACTTGAACACCACCTTAATCGGCCTAATTAAGGATAAGCAAGTTAAGTGTTTAAACACAACCAAGACACAAAGTCTTTTCTTAATTTCAATACTCAAGCTTCTTGTTTTACAAAAGAGCAGCCAAGGCACTTATATAGCCTTGTGATTACATGAAAAGAGCTTTCCTTCTAGGCAAGGAAAGTCATTAAACTAATCCTATGCTTTAGTAATACACGGTTTAAGCTAAAACATACATAAGCTGAAAGTTTAAGCTACAAAACACAAGATTTCCTTCTTAAACTCTTTCCTAAGTATTAAGAAACCTTGTTGACTCAATTTCCCTTCAAGGAAGGTAAGAGAGCATGCTGCCACCTCAAAAGGACTGAAAATTGCATGTGTGCCATGTCATGCTTGAGTGGTCGAATGAGAGCTTGCAAAATGGTGGCGTTTCACTAGCTCCACGGGTCTCTCTCTCAAGTAGCTGAGTGGTGCTTAATCAAGCAGCTCAAAATGACCTGCTTGGCAGCCTTCCACCTTAAGCAAAACCCTTGAAGGAGGAAAACCACCAGGCTAAGCAACCGGGTGTCAAGCATCCAGTTTCTGCCTCCACTTGCAACGCATGTTTGACACCTCAAATGATGACTAATTGCTACGTTTCTTACATGGTTGGAAACCTCAAGATGTCTAGATTACCCTCCCTTTTGAATCATAGCAATTGGACGTCATTTGCCCCTTGAATCAGCCTGATTTCCCAAACCGTGCAGATTGGACTCCAAAACAGCACAGGTTTACTAATTAGCTTAATTCACTAACCAATTGAACTCCGAATCTGGTAATTCCAATTGGACATGAAAGCTAAGATCTTGAGGACCCAAAATATGTAAAAATACAAGACTTAAACTGATGTAGATGTGGGTGGTAAGTGAACCAAATCAACTCAAACTCAAACTAAACAAGAATCAACCAAAGAAAAGTGAATATGGTGGAAGATAGTTTGAGATGGTTTGAAGAATAATAATGATGCGTGCTAGGCTAGCACTTCAGACACTACTAACACTCAACACACTTGGATATGAATTGGCCTAAAGGTTAAAACCACCAGCCAAAGCTAAAGGATTCACCACCAATCTTCGTAAAGCAAACGCACCGGAAGAGAGGATAAAGAATCACTCCTAAACACCACCAATGAAGGATAAAGTAGAGGAGATTTGAGATTTGCTTAAGCTAGCAAAGAAAACTTTCCATTTTCATTCCAAAAATTAGTAAACATTCAGCTTTGGCCGAGTATATCCGGCCTTCACAACAAGATCAAGGGCCAAGATTTAACTAGCTAAATCAAGCAACCTAGTCTAGCTAATACAAGGCCTAAATTCAGCATCTCTTGGATGTTTGACACCTAATACAAGTGTTAATCTCAATGTTTGAGGTGTCTAACATGTGTTACACTTAAGTACAACTAATGAAAGCTTTGATAAGATGAAAAACAAGTCAAAACAGCAAGGACAGCCGGCTGATCACCTAAAACAGCAAAGGACAGCTTGTTTTGGTCCCTTGGATAAAAGGGTATTTTCTTCCTTGCTTGCCCGGATAATAGCTGTACCTTGGGTGGCTGAATCTGAGGTTTTGAGGGTTCATTTGATAAACATTTAGACACCCTTTCATGCCCTTAGGTGTCCCCAAAGAGTCCTCAAAAGATGGGAACAAACGGGGCTCATTTCGGACCAGATCATAGGCTGAATTCCAGGACTGTCCAGTTTTGCACGGTTTGAAAGATTAGGCTGGTTGACTAGGCAAATGATGTCAAAATGCTTTGGAACTTGCTTCATTGGAAAGATAAGACCTGAAACTTAAAGTTAGGCTTTAAACCGTTCAGTTAAATCAGGTTGCTCTTGGGTAATAGAGGGCCAGAAGTTGACCCATGTGCGCGGCTGTACTGGCCAGTTTGCAGGTCTGAAATGTTTGGATGATTTGAACCCCCAAATGGCCTCCTTTTCACTTGCAACTTGATTTATATGAAAGATCACATCCTAAACTTAAAGAAAGGCCAGAAATATCTCGACCAAAGGCCTGCCAAGGTAAGCCAAAAATCACCTCAAACTTCAGTCAGGTGCTGTGTGGCTGAAACTGGATACCCGGTTGCATCTTTAGCCAAAAGTTATCAACCTAGGCCATTTACAAGCTAAATAAAAGCTTTATAAAGGACTTAGGTTGTCAACCCAAAAGGGTAAAGTGCTTCCAAACCCCTGGTAAGAGGAAAAATGCCTTGAACATGCAAAAGAAACGGCCACTGCCCGGGTTGTTCTAAGGAACCGAATTGGACTGTTTTGGGTGGAAACCTTTGCTAGGCTTCTACAAGGAGCTTGGACTAGCTTGGCTTGGGACTAGGGGTCCAAGAGAGTAAGGACCTTCCCAAGGGAGCTTGTAGGTCAAACTGAATACCTTGACAATAGGGATCCGAATGGAGTTGTTGAACAAGGACATGCTCTTGTAGACTAGAACTTCGTGGTTGGTGCGTATCATCCTCTCCCTCCTCAAGAGGATTTGCCCTCAAATCCTCAAGGTTCAAGTCATCCTCGATGTAAGGGCTCAGATCCCCTACATTGAAGGTGGCCGAAACCCCCATTTCACCGGGCAACTCTAGCTTGTAAGCGTTTGGACCAACCTTAGAAATCACCTTGAATGGGCCATCTCCCCTTGACATGAGCTTGTTTTTCCTTCTTGAGGGGAACCTTTCCTTTCTAAGGTGGAGCCATACCAAGTCTCCGGGTTGAAATTCCATGCCCTTGCGGTTCTTATTGGCTTTGTTCTTGTAAGCTTCATTAACCTTCTCAATGTGAGCCCTAATCCGTTCATGTAGACTTTGCATCTCCTTGGCTCGTTCTTTCGCTTCAAAGCTCACCTTGCAATCCATGGGGAGAGGTAGAAGATCAATGGGAGTTAGGGGATTACCCCCATACAAAGCCTCAAATGGTGACATGCCCGTGGCCCTAACCGGTGTGCGGTTGTAGGCAAACTCCGCATGGGCTAGCTTGATGTCCCACGCTCTCAAATTTTTGTGAACTAATGTCCTAAGGAGGGTAGAAAGGGTTCTATTTGTCACCTCCGTTTGGCCATCGGTTTGAGGATGACAAGTGGTACTATAGAGGAGCTTAGTACCCAAGAGATGCCATAAACTCCTCCAAAAGTGAGAGAGAAATTTTGGTCTCGGTCACTCACAATTGTTTTGGGAACACCATGAAGCCGAATCACCTCTTTCATGTAAAGATCCGCAATGTGGGAAGCATCATCGGTCTTGTGGCATGCTATGAAGTGTGCCATCTTTGAGAATCGATCCACAACCACCATGACCGAATCCTTGCCCCTTTGTGTCCTAGGCAAGGCCACAATGAAATCCATGCTCACATCTTCCCACGGCCTAAGAGGCACGGGCAGGGGACAATAGAGCCCTTGGTGAAATTGACTCTTGGCTTGGGGGCAAATAGCACATCTTGAAACGACCTTGTGCACGTCCTCTCCCATCTTGGGCCAAAAGAAGTGTTCCCTTAGAATGTCTAAGGTCTTGTTGATCCCAAAATGACCAGCAAGTGAGCCCCCATGAGCTTCTCTCACTAGGAGTTCTCTAAAAGGGCAAGAAGGAATGCAAAGCTTGTTACCCTTAAAGAGAAATCCTTCTTGAATTTGGTAGGGACCGTGAGTAGGAGGGGACTTAAACAAGTCCTTGAAAGTTGAATCTTCCCCATAGTAAGCTTGAATAGCTTGAAATCCGAGTAGCTTTGCCCCTAGAAGTGAGATCAAGGCATACTTCCTTGAGAGTGCATCGGCTACCACATTCTCACAACCCCTTTTGTGTTTGGTGGAAAAGGAAAAGGCTTGTAAAAACTCAACCCATTTAGCATGCCTAAAATTGAGTTTAGGCTGCCCACTAAGGAACTTTAAAGCTTGGTGGTCCGAATGTAATACAAAGGGCTTAGGTTTCAAGTAGTGATTCCAATGATGCAAAGCCCGGACTATGGCGTAAAACTCTTTGTCAAATGTTGAATAATTGAGTTTGGGGCCACTCAATTTCTCACTAAAATAGGCCAAAGGCTTTTTGAGTTGAGTAAGAACGGCTCCTATCCCTACTCCACTTGCATCACACTCCACCTCAAACAACTCTTCAAAGTTTGGAAGGGCTAAAACCGGGGCCTCACACAACTTGAGCTTGATTGTTTCAAAGGAATTTTGGGCCGAGGGGGTCCAAACAAAAGTACCTTTCTTCATACATTCCGTGAGGGGTGCCATGATGGAACTAAAATCCTTGATGAATCTTCTATAGAAGGAGGCTAGGCCATGAAAGCTTCGTACGGCCGTAATGGAGGTGGGAACCGGCCAAGATTGGATGGCTTCCACCTTGGATTCATCCACTTGGATTCCTTTACTTGAGACAACATAACCAAGGAAAACAACCCTTGGTACAAAGAATTCACATTTTTCAAGCTTGCCATACAATCTTTGTTCACGTAGAGTAGTGAACACCTTCCTTAGATGTAGAATATGATCGATTTCATTCTTGCTATACACAAGAATGTCATCAAAGTAAACCACAACGAAGTCACCAATAAAGGGCCTTAGTACTTCATTCATCAATCTCATGAAAGTACTAGGGGCATTTGAGAGTCCGAATGGCATGACTAGCCACTCATATAGCCCTTGCTTGGTTTTGAAAGCGGTCTTCCACTCATCCCCCTCTTTCATCCGAATTTGGTGGTATCCGCTCCTTAAATCAATCTTTGAGAAGATCCTTGAACCATGTAGCTCATCTAACATGTCATCAAGCCTAGGAATTGGGTACCTATACTTGATGGTGATGTTGTTGATGGCCCTACTATCAATGCACATCCTCCAAGTCCCATCTTTCTTTGGAACTAATAAGGCCGGAACGGGACAAGGACTCATACTTGGCCTCACATAACCTTGGTCCACCAATTCTTGCACTTGCTTTTGGAGTTCCTTGGTTTCGGAGGGGTTACATCTATAGGCCGGTTTATTGGGTAGAGGGGCACCGGGAATTAAATCGATTTGGTGCTCTATGCCCCTTAAAGGAGGAAGCCCGGGAGGTAGATTTTGAGGGAAAACATCCTCAAACTCTTGGATTAAGGGGATGGCCGAGGGGTGTAGGTTTTTTTGTGGGGGATTCTGTGGGGTTTCAACAAAGAGAATCATGTACACGGTCTTTCCTTTCTCAAGGGCCCTTTCAACTCGCCCTTCACTCACTAGCAAGGTTAGGTCTTTTGGCTTTGTCTCTCCACTCTTGGGGTTGTGTTTATGTGTTTGGTTTGGGGGTAGAGGGGCTAATGTCACGGTTTTCCCTTTAAGCCTAAAGGAATAAGTATTAGCTTGACCGTGATGGGTAGCATCCTTGTCGAATTGCCAAGGCCTCCCAAGGAGCAAATGGCAAGCGTCCATGGGTAAAACGTCACAAACAACCTCGTCTTGATAGCCACCAATGGAGAAAGGGACTAGAACTTGCTTACTAACCGTTACTTCACTCCCCTTTTTGAGCCATTGTAGGGTGTATGGCCTTGGGTGAGGAATGGTAGTAAGGTTAAGCTTGGTAACCATTTCATGGGAAGCCACATTAGTGCAACTCCCTCCATCAATGATCAAGTTGCACACTTTGTTCAAGACTTTACATCTTGAATGGAAAATTTGTTCTCTTTGATTGGAGTCCGAAATGGCCTCCTTAGTGTGCAAAACCCTCTTGATCATAAGAACATCCCCTTCCTCGGGTTGATAGGTGGGGTCTTCTTCGTCCTCAAGGATCTCTTCTTCACTTTCATCACTTTCGACCTCCATGTGACCGAGCTCGTCAATTTCCTTAATAGTAAGGACTCTTCGATTTGGACAATCCGCTTGAAAGTGCCCAAAACCATGGCACTTGAAACATTTCTTTTGGCTTTTGAGTCCCTCCTTTAGAACTTCTTTTCCTTTCTCTTGGTTGTGGGTGGTCTTGGGAGGGTATTTCGGTTTGAAGGGTGGGAAGGACTTAGGGGTGGCCGTGGGCTTTAAGGGGGTATAAACAAAGGGGCGTTTGGATTTGAGTTGTTTTTCTACCTTCACGGCCAATTTGCAAGCATCCTTAAAGGTCCAAAAGGGTTGACGTTCGACCCGCTCAAGGATAGGTGGAGATAGACCTTTTAGGAACCTTGCGATGGTTTGCTCGGGTTCCTCCCTCAATGAACATCGAATTTGGAGTTGTTCAAACTCTCGAATATACTCCTCAACCCTCATACTTCCTTGTTGAAGAGAAGTAACCCTCAAGTATAATTCTTGCTTATAAGTGGAAGGCAAGAATCGTTTGTCCATGTACTTCTTTAACTTAATCCAAATGTTGATCTTGGATTTTCCCTCTAAGGCTCTCGTCCTCTTCAAGTTCTCATACCATAGAGATGCGTATGATTTGAGCTTCAACACGGCAAGTTTAAAGGCTTTCTCACTAGAATAACCCTTAATCTCAATGATCCTCTCCAAAGCTTGAACCCATTCTAAGTAATCTTCGGGTCTCAAACTTCCATCAAACTCGGGTGCCTCAATCTTCAAGTCATTGAGTTCATCTTGTTGTATCCTCCTCCTCCTCGGCCTTCTCCCTCCCATAGAAGAGTCACTCTCAAGAGGAGAGTCAAAATCAAGGTCATTAGGAAGGTCCCGGGGTGGTTCTCGTTCTTGTCTTCTCGGTTGGGCCACGAGTTGTTGGAGTTGTGTAGTGAGGGTTCTTATGCTTTCTTGCATCTCAAGGATGGCTCTATCCCTCCTCATTTCGTGAGCTTGTTCTAGAGTCATACCTCTAGGAACTCTCACCGGTTCCCTTAAAGGGGCGTCTTGAGGTGAGGAAGAAGGATCTCCCCTTTCGGCCATGTTTTGGTAAAGGAGTGGAGAAACGGTTGGGGCTATTTGTGGAGCTTGGTTTTTTTTTTTTTGTAGCTAGGATTCGTGTTTGGGCTAGGAGGGTTCTTTGTGGATTCAAGGGGAACGTGAGAAGTGAATTCAAGGAGGGGAGAAACGAAAAAAGAATCAAGGAGAAGAGAAGAGGAGCTTACGGCAATCAAAACCAACTCACCAAGAATCGAAGTTGGGCTCTGATACCAGTTGATGCGTGCTAGGCTAGCACTTCGGACACTACTAACACTCAACACACTTGGATATGAATTGGCCTAAAGGTTAAAACCACCAGCCAAAGCTAAAGGATTCACCACCAATCTTCGTAAAGCAAACGCACCGGAAGAGAGGATAAAGAATCACTCCTAAACACCACCAATGAAGGATAAAGTAGAGGAGATTTGAGATTTGCTTAAGCTAGCAAAGAAAACTTTTCATTTTCATTCCAAAAGTTAGTAAACATTCAGCTTTGGCCGAGTATATCCGGCCTTCACAACAAGATCAAGGGCCAAGATTTAACTAGCTAAATCAAGCAACCTAGTCTAGCTAATACAAGGCCTAAATTCAGCATCTCTTGGATGTTTGACACCTAATACAAGTGTTAATCTCAATGTTTGAGGTGTCTAACATGTGTTACACTTAAGTACAACTAATGAAAGCTTTGATAAGATGAAAAACAAGTCAAAACAGCAAGGACAGCCGGCTGATCACCTAAAACAGCAAAGGACAGCTTGTTTTGGTCCCTTGGATAAAAGGGGATTTTCTTCCTTGCTTGCCCGGATAATAGCTGTACCTTGGGTGGCTGAATCTGAGGTTTTGAGGGTTCATTTGATAAACATTTAGACACCCTTTCATGCCCTTAGGTGTCCCCAAAGAGTCCTCAAAAGATGGGAACAAACGGAGCTCATTTCGGACCAGATCATAGGCTGAATTCCAGGACTGTCCAGTTTTGCACGGTTTGAAAGATTAGGCTGGTTGACTAGGCAAATGATGTCAAAATGCTTTGGAACTTGCTTCATTGGAAAGATAAGACCTGAAACTTAAAGTTAGGCTTTAAACCGTTCAGTTAAATCAGGTTGCTCTTGGGTAATAGAGGGCCAGAAGTTGACCCATGTGCGCGGCTGTACTGGCCAGTTTGCAGGTCTGAAATGTTTGGATGATTTGAACCCCCAAATGGCCTCCTTTTCACTTGCAACTTGATTTATATGAAAGATCACATCCTAAACTTAAAGAAAGGCCAGAAATATCTCGACCAAAGGCCTGCCAAGGCAAGCCAAAAATCACCTCAAACTTCAGTCAGGTGCTGTGTGGCTGAAACTGGATACCCGGTTGCATCTTTAGCCAAAAGTTATCAACCTAGGCCATTTACAAGCTAAATAAAAGCTTTATAAAGGACTTAGGTTGTCAACCCAAAAGTGTAAAGTGCTTCCAAACCCCTGGTAAGAGGAAAAATGCCTTGAACATGCAAAAGAAACGGCCACTGCCCGGGTTGTTCTAAGGAACCGAATTGGACTGTTTTTGGGTGGAACCCTTTGCTAGGCTTCTACAAGGAGCTTGGACTAGCTTGGCTTGGGACTAGGGGTCCAAGAGAGTAAGGACCTTCCCAAGGGAGCTTGTAGGTCAAACTGAATACCTTGACAATAGGGATCCGAATGGAGTTGTTGAACAAGGACATGCTCTTGTAGACTAGAACTTCGTGGTTGGTGCGTATCACATCTTGATCTTCAAATCCATCAAAAACTATTAGATGTAAACCCTTAGTATGTTTGAGAAATTAAGCACACAAAAACGGGTTAGCTGCTGGATTTAACCCTTGCCCTGCAGTTTCAATGTTTAATCAAAACTTGGATGATTTATTCATCCTTAAACCAGCATAATAAGATTACCTAATTTGATTTGATTCTTTTTTAACAAAAGGGATGGAGGGATTTCCATCAGAGGGCCACCTAGCCAAGACCATGATCAAGTTGTGACAAGTCCAAGTCGACCAAGAACACGGTCCCAAACTCAAAAGATAGCCCTCCTTTGGCAAGAAGCTGAAACTGGCACAACCGGCCTGCACAAGCTCGGTTTTGTGCACATGATTTCTTTGGCCATTTCATGGCTTAGGGCCAATATTTTTGCATTTTTGGAATCCTTAGGAAGTTAACTTTCAAGTCCAAGCATTGCGTTCAAGTCATGCTACAAGGAAGTTAACTTTCAAGTCCAAGCATTGCGTTCAAGTCATGCTACAAGAGGATGAAGGATCAAGGGTGTTTTTTCCTAACCGGTCAGAATCAGTCCAATCCTGCACGGTTAAAAGTTTACATGTGATTACCTTACTTAATCCATGTTCAACCTTGATTTCTTGAATGGGGTGGTTTATACACACCCTAAACTTTCTTTCCCACGTTTAAAACTTAAACCATATCATTTTTTGCTTTGGGTAAACTTGGCTTGAAAACCGGGTGAAAATCTGCCATTGCACACGGTCTGATAGCACGGCTGAAGCAAACCCTTCTCGGTGGTTTTCCTTGCTATCCACTGACTTGATACACCCTCCAAGGCTGGGCACACACCCCAAGGCACCATCATCAGCTACAACCTTGGAAAGATCAGCCAATGAGAATGAAGAGACAAGGAAAGATGTCCCTTGAATGTCATTGGTCAGCCGCAAAGGGGAGAGGTCACTTTTCGGCTGCTCACATGTCCCCTTGCTGCCTATTTTGCTGATTAAGCTTAGGGACAAGTTGATTAAGTTGTAATAATCATTTGTCTTGCTTTCCTTGAAGGATTAGATGTGTTTTGATTAGCCTTAAGCATTCTTGAAGTCAATTAGCTCTAACCGTGGCAATTAGAGCTAGTTAATACCTTTCCCTCCTAGGAAGGAAAAGTGAGATGCTTGCTAGCTTGCTTAGCTTAGTGGTTTTTACTGCCTATGTAAGGCCTCTCACGGCCACAAGCAAAAGAACACTTCAGAATTTGATGAATGAAAGTTTAGTGAGAGCTTGAAAGCCTCCTCTCAAATCCTTGCTTGCTTATCTTAGTTTAGGCCAAACTAAGTGGTGTTCAAGTGAGTCTTAAACTTGATTAAGTGGTGATTTTGTATCTTAATCAAGTTTAAGGGCCCTAAACTCAAAGGTTGGTGGTGATTTCTGTATCCAATCCAAGGGTTTAGTTTGATCCCAAATCAGTTCATTCCACACGGTTCCTTAATGAAGTTGATTGCTTGATTGTTCAAGGCATTACTTCCACTAAGCCTATCCATCATTCCTCTTCATTATTCCACTCCTCTACCATCATTCACATTCAAATCCCCCATATCCAACTCACCAAAAGCCAAGAAAACCAAATAAAATTGAAAGGCTTCCAAACCGTGCAAAACTAAGCCATTCTAGTACTTCGAGGCAGCAAGTTAGCACGGGGTCCCCGTGCCTCCACACACGGCTGTGCCACTTCCACCCGCAAGCAATCTCAAGTTTTAGCCTTTGCTTGGTGTGAGGTTAAGGTGTATATCCATACCCCTTGCCCTTTACATCATATTTGGTATCAGAGCTGTGTTTCTCCTTGGCTTGGTACTTAACCCACGCATTCCACACTTCTCATTCTTCTCCATTTCTCAAACACAACCATGAGTACTAGTGTGAGCATGGAAGAAAAGCTTGATGCTATTTTGAAGAGTAACTATGAGATTACTTCCTCTAATCAAGAACTTAAGGCTCAGAATGAGTACCTACGCAAGCAGTTAGGTACTTTTCTCAAACAGAAGCAAAAGATCAATGAGGAGTCATCTTATTCTGCATCAAAGAGGCGAGATCCTGAAGCTGGCTATGCTTATGAAGTTTCAAGTGATGAAGAACTATTCAGAGAGCCACGACAAGAGCAAAAAGGGCAAGGTAACTCTAATGACTTTAGAGTTGAGATTCCAGAGTATGAAGGTAAGCTCGATCCAGAAGACTTCTTGGATTGGTTACACACTGTGGAAAGAGTGTTTGAATACAAGGACATTCCAGAAGAGAACAAAGTCAAGTTGGTGGCATTAAGGCTACGTAAGTATGCTTCCTTATGGTGGACCAACTTGTGTGCCAAGAGGGTTCGGGAACGAAAAGCAAAAATCATAACTTGGGAAAAAATGAAAGCCAAGTTGAAGGCTAGATTTCTCCCTCCTACATATGTTCAAGATTGCTACTCACAACTTCACAACCTGAACGAAGGCAATCTAAGTGTTGAAGAATATACTAGGGAGTTTGAAAAGCTTTCAATCAAGTGTGATCTTCAAGAACCCGAGGAGCAAACAATTGTCAGGTACTTAGGAGGACTTGATCCTAGGTATTCTAATATTGTTGATCTTCAAGCTTATACCACTTTTGATGAAGTTTGTGTGCTTGCTCACAAAGTTGAGCAACAAAAGAAGGCTAAACAAACTTTTAAACCTTCATATCAGAAACCTCCAACCCGGAACCAACCTTTTAACAAGGGGAGTTCCCAACCAACTCCTAAGCCACAAAATCCCTTTCCTTTCAATCCACAAAGAACCCAAGCACCACAAAAGGCTCCAGCACCCCCTACTCGACCAAATCCCAATCCAATGAGCACTAGGAGATGTTTCAAGTGCCAAGGATTAGGTCACATTGCTTCGGAGTGCCCCAACCGTAAAGTAATCACTCTACCCGAATGGAGAGCTATGGATGAGCAAGAGGTTGAAGATGAGAATGAGGATGAAACTGAAGAAGTTCATGAAGAGAGTCAAGAAGAAGTTGAGGAGGAAGCTGATGAAGGAGAAATGCTGGTTTTGAGAAGAGTCTTGAACGGTCAAAAGAGCACCAAAGATGAACAAAGAGAAAACATCTTTCACACCAGGTGCATGGTTCAAAGCAAGGTATGCTCGTTGATTATTGATGGTGGTAGCTGTGCAAACGTGGTGTCCCTCGCCATGATTGAAAAGTTAGGCTTACAAGCCACGGCCCATCCCCATCCTTACAACATACAATGGCTGAATCAAAGCAAATGACTCCAAGTCAATTCACGGTGCCTTATTTCTTTATCCATTGGTAAGAACTATCAAGACCAACTTTGGTGTGATGTTATACCTATGGATGCATGCCACGTATTATTGGGAAGGCCTTGGTTGTATGACCGAAAGGTGACCCATGATGGTTTCATGAATACCTACTCCTTGTCTAAGGGAGGCAAGAAGATTACTCTCAAACCATTATCACCATCCGAAATCCTCAAAAACAAACCCATAAAAGTACTTGAACATTCTGGTTGCTTACTCACTTTTAGTGAAACTCTTTTAAGGGCTTCGAATCATGAGTTCAAGGCTTTTAAGGAGTGGATTCTAACCATGCAAGATGAACCAGAATCCCCATTACCAACCCATCCATTTGCCAAATCACTCATACAAACCTTCTGTCACTTGTTCCCAGAAGAAATCCCCTCAGGATTACCTCCTAAAAGGGACATCCAGCATCACATAGATCTCATTCCTGGTTCAGTGCTTCCAAATAAGCCAGCTTACAGAATGAACCCAAAGGAGACCATGGAGATCCAATGGCAAGTAGAAGAATTGATTTCAAAGGGACTTGTACGTGAGTCCTTGAGTCCCTGTGCCGTTCCTGCCTTGTTGGTACCAAAGAAGGATGGTAGCCAATGCATGTGTGTGGACAGCAGAGCCATCAACAAAATCACCATCAAGTATAGGTATCCCATACCTAGACTTGAAGATATGCTGGATGAGTTACATGGCTCTACCGTCTTCTCCAAAATTGATCTTCAAAGTGGTTACTACCAGATAAGAGTAAGAGAAGGAGACGAGTGGAAGACTACATTCAAAACCAAGGGAGGGTTATATGAGTGGCTAGTTATGCCATTCGGTCTTTCCAACGCTCCTAGTACATTCATGAGGCTGATGAATCAAGTATTCAAGTCCTTTATTGGTAAATTCGTGGTGGTTTACTTCGATGATATTCTCATTTATTCTAAGGACGAGCGGGCACATCAAGATCATCTCCATCAGATCATGCATGTCCTTGAATGTGAGCAGTTATATGGTAATCTTAAGAAATGTACCTTCTTTACTCATGAGGTTACATTCTTAGGTTACATTGTTTCAAGTGAAGGCATAAAGTTGATGAAGGGAAGATCGAGGCCATTCGTACTTGGCCTCAACCACAAAGTATACATGATGTTAGAAGTTTTCATGGCTTAGCTTCATTTTATAGAAGGTTTATTCGAAACTTCAGCACCATCACGTCCCCTATGACCGAAGTGCTCAAGGGTTCCTCATTCCAATGGAATCCTAAGGCCTAATCTGCCTTCGAGGAAGTGAAGAAAAGACTTACTCAAGCACCGGTTCTTGCTTTGCCGTGCTTTGAGAAGATTTTTGAAGTCGAGTGTGATGCATCAGGAGTGGGAATTGGTGGAGTTTTGACTCAAGAAGGCAAGCCATTAGCCTTCTTTAGTGAGAAACTATGTGATTCAAGAAGAAAGTACTCCACCTATGATAAGGAGTTCTATGCTATCATTCGGTGCCTAGAGCATTGGAGTCATTACTTGGTAGCTAGTGAGTTTATACTTCATTCGGATCATGAGGCACTGAAGTATATTCAGGGCCAACATAAACTTAACTCACGCCATGCCAAGTGGGTTGAATTCCTACAATCATTCCACTTCACTATTAAGCATAAGTCTGGCAAGTTAAACTAAGGTGCAGATGCATTATCAAGGAGATACCTCCTTATGTTCCAGTTAGATGCTCTTATTCTTGGTTTTGAGCATCTTAAGAGTTTATACGCCGAAGATGAAGACCTTGGGAATCTTTACGCTGCATGTTTGAAACATCCAAAGGGAGACTTCCTAATTCAAGAGGGTTACTTGTTCTAGGGAGTGCGTTTATGCATTCCAAAGTGTAGTACTCGTGAGCTCCTCATCAGGGAGGTTCATGGAGGTTCCTTGGCCGGTCATTTTGGAGAATCAAAGACCTTAACCATGTTAAGGGGACACTACTATTGGCCAGGGATGGAGAAGGATGTTCAAGACATCCTTAGGAGATGTGGAACGTGCCAAGCAGCAAAGAGCCACACCTTACCCCATGGGTTATACACTCCATTGCCCATGCCTACTCTACCTTGGGTGGATGTCAGCATGGACTTCATTTTGGGTCTACCTAAGACTCAAAGGGGAAAGGACTCAATCTTTGTGGTGGTGGATAGATTTTCAAAGATGGCACATTTCATCCCATGTTGCAAAACAAATGATGCCACTCACATTACCGAGCTTTACTTTAAAGAGGTAACAAGATTGCATGGTATTCCTAAGACCATTGTCTCAGATAGGGATACTAAATTCCTTAGCCATTTTTGAATTACTCTTTGGAAGAAGCTTGGTACTAAGTTGCTGTTTAGTACTACCTGTCATCCCCAGACTGATGGTCAGACTGAGGTCACTAATCGAACCCTGGGTACTCTCCTAAGGGCTTTGATTAAACCTAATGCGAAAGTCTGGGATTTACTCTTACCCCATGCTGAGTTTGCATACAATCGGGCACCTAGCAAAGCTACTGGTCTTTCACCATTTAAGGTGGTGTATGGAGTTGATCCATTGAGTCCAAATGATCTTACCCCACGACCCCAAGACCAAAAGCCCCATGTTGATGCAACGCAAAGAGTAAAAGAGATTCAAAAGCTCCATGAGTTGGTGAAGGCTCGTATTGAGAAGACTAATACAACCTATGAAGCACACGCCAACAAGCATAGGAGAAAGATTGTCTTTCAACCAGGAGACTTAGTATGGATTCACTTGAGAAAGGAGCGTTTTCCTTCTAAAAGGAAAAACAAGCTCATGGCACGAGCTGAAGGTCCATTTGAAGTCTTGGAGAGAATCAACGACAACGCCTACAAGATTAATCTCCCTAGTGATTATGAGGTTTCAGCTACTTTTAACATAGCTGATTTGAGTCCATTCTACCCAGACAATTCCCCACCCGATTTGAGGGTCAAATCTTTTCAACAAGGGGAGGATGATGGAGGGCCACCTAGCCAAGACCATGATCAAGTTGTGACAAGTCCAAGTCGACCAAGAACACGGTCCCAAACTCAAAAGATAGCCCTCCTTTGGCAAGAAGCTGAAACTGGCACAACCGGCTTGCACAAGCTCGGTTTTGTGCACATGATTTCTTAGGCCATTTCATGGCTTAGGGCCAATATTTTTGCATTTTTGGAATC
>JAKOGI010003382.1:0-55893 GCA_029747015.1 Carnegiea gigantea | reverse complement strand
GCTCACCCTGAGTCAAGTGCACCCCTCACGGTTTTGTCCTCAAAAGGCGCCTCGATGGGTTGAGGTTTCCCCACGCTTATAAGGCGTGGTTCATTCTCCTCAACTCCCAATATGGGATATCTTCATCCACCCCCCTCTTAAGGGCCCAGCTAGTACACCGGGTCGGGTCCATGGTTCTGATACCAGTGTAATAGCCCACGACCACCTGCCATCGAGGTATTGTCCACTTTAGGGCTACATAGCTCACACCAGGGCACGCTCACCCTGAGTCCAGTGCACCCCTTACGGTTTTGTCCTTAAAAGGTGCCTGGATGGGTTGAGGTTTCCCTATACTTATAAGGCGTGGTTCGTTCCCCTCAACTCCTGATGTGGGATACCTTCATTCGCCATCGAGGTATTATCCGCTTTGGGGCTACACAGCTCACACCAGGGCACGCTCACCCTGAGTCCAGTGCACCCCTCACGGTTTTGTCCTCAAAAAGGCGCCTCGATGGGTTGAGGTTTCCCTATGCTTATAAGGCGTGGTTCGTTCCCCTCAACTGTACCTTCATCCACCCCCCTCTCAGGGGCCCAACGTCCTTGCTGGCACATTGGGTCGGGTCTATGGCTCTGATACCACTATAACAGCCCACGACCACCCGCCATCGAGGTATTGTCCGCTTTGGGGCTACACAGCTCACACCAAGGCACGCTCACCCTGAGTCCAGTACACCCCTCATGGTTTTGTCCTCAAAAGGTGCCTTGATGGGTTGAGGTTTCCCCACGCTTATAAGGCGTGGTTCATTCTCCTCAACTCCCAATGTGGGACACCCCACCAAATGTAACACCCCGATCTCACCGGGTCGTGTTACCTGCCACAGTCTTTCCCTGGGAAAGACTGTTAAGGCAACTTGCTTAACCAACTTGAAACATAACCTATTGGGACTTACCAGTTAGAACTTAAGAAAACTTGCATAGCATATGTGCCACAATTACAGAACTAGGCTTTGGACTTAACCTTAGGCTAGGAGAGGTAGGATTTTCTTAGTTCCTAGAGCGAAACGGACAGAGTTTCCCCTGAAAACTTACCATTTCCCCAGGCCTAAAATACGTATTAACTTACGAAAGCCTTTTGTAATTCATTTTAGTTGAAGAGCTTCCACATAATACATCATATTCAAACTATAACCGAGCGAAGGAATAGTCATACCAAAAAGCTTAACTTTAGAAGAAATCGTAATGCATTGACTTAACATAATAAAGTTACGTAAACCCAGAAACATAGCATAAAAGGGTTTCACTTACCAAAAATCATACATAGTAACTTATTCACGTAAATGAGGAGACTAGACTCTTAGAGGTACTTTGTTACTGCCATCCCGAGTCGGCCAAACTCGAGCAGCAACATACGCCTATCCGGACAGACATTATACTATGCTGAGACATAATTTTTATACTTAGACTTCATGCGGGAATCAAACCACCATCCCTGAATCTATCATAACATAACTTATGTGATACCAGGTGGGAACTAAGCCACCATCCCTGGCTCTCAGACTTATGCTTAAAGTTTCTAGAGTAGCTCCTCCATGTATACATAACATAACATAATCACTCGTACACATACATACTTATACTTATTCATATATGTATGTCTTAGGAACTTATAACATTCATCCACATACATACTTAGTAAACAACATGCTTATACTTATTCATATGCATGTTTTATGAACTTATAACATGAAAACATAATCCTCTTGCAACTTTAGCTTTTAGGCAAACAACAAAAACAAAAGGCCTCTTAAAAACATGGTGAGTATACTAACTCACGATTCAAAACTTGGGTAGTTACTAGCATGCACTTCCAAAGCTAGGATTCACAAAATAATCACCTTTAGTTGCACTTTTTACGCTCATTTCAATCTCTCAAACGCAAAAGGATGAACATGATACATGCCAAGTTTGCTAACTCATAAATCGACTTCGTGAATAGCTTAAAAGCTTTTCATAATCGTAATGAATTTGCTAACATGTAAACTAAATTCGTAAAATACATTTACTAATTCATAAAACGACTTCGTTTCTAACTTAAAAGCTTTGTATGAATGTAACACGACCACTAACTCGCAAAGTGACTTTGTTTTTAACTAAAAGGAACTTCTTATAGACGCAAAACGTTTACTAGTTTCTGAAACGACTTTATTTCTAACTTAAAAGCTTCGTATAAACATAATACGTTTATTAACTCGTAAAACAACCTCCTTTTAGACTTAAAAGCTTCTTATAAAGGCAATAAGTTGGTTAATACTTAAAATGACTTCACTTTAACTTAAAAGTTTCTTATAAAGGTAACATGTTTACCAAATTGTAAAACGAGTTGGTCACTAACTCGAATGCTTCGTATAGACATAATAAGTTTACTAAATCGTAAAATGACTTCGTTTCTAACTTAAAAGTTTCGTATAAATGTAATAGTTTGGTAAATCGTAAAAGGATTTCGTTTTCAACTTTAAAGCTTCTCAATAACGTAATACATTTGTTAGTTTGTAAAACGACTTTGTTTTAAACTTACAAGCTTCTTATAAATGAGATAAGATTTGTTAACATGTAAATCGGCTTCATAAATAACTTAAAAACTTCTTACAAATGTAAAAGGTTTACTAAATCGTAAAACGACTTAGTTTCTAACATAAATGCCTCATATAAATGTAATTAGTTTGCTAAATCGTAAAACGATTTCGTTTTCAACTTAAAACTTCTTATAAACGTAAAACGATTGCTAACTCATAAAACAACTTCACTTTTTAGCTAAAAAGCTTCTTTTAAACGTAAAACGTTTACTAAATCGTAGATCGAAACTCGTTTGAGACATAACGTGCTTAGTTAACGTTTAATTCAAACTAAGTTCGAAATCGAAACCCATTTTCGAGGCCTAAAATCTGAATACTACATACGAATTCGCACTAATATTAAGGGAAGCTGTAAATTAGGGAAACTCAAAGTTTGTCCACACATACAATTGAATTCATACAACAACAATCCAATCTATCAATTCAGTAAACTGATTCGTATAGTTATTATTCGAAATCCATAAAATAGGAGGGATTAAGGATTTACCCACCTCTAATCCATGCTATATGCATGCAAACTGACTGGATTGAAGCTAAATTTGAACACCCAAAGCTCAGATTTAGCTCTGCCTCTCATGCGAGGTTCGACCACCACCAAACCCAAAACCCTAACTCACAATTTCTGAAGTATTTAGGCACAATTAGCACGAATTGAAGGGAATTCAAGCAAGGATTCAATTTATAGAGGTAAGGTTGCTCGAATTCTCACCTGCATGTGCGAAATCCATCGGGTGTTTGGTTGATTCTGCGCTGAAATGGGCTCGGCCACGCGTAGGAGGAGACGCAGGCACCTGGTGGGTGTCGCCTGGGGTCTGGTCAGGCCTGATGCGCGGTGTGGCAGTGAGAAATAGAGAAGAGAAGGCAGGTGTGGAGCTTGAGGTCTGCGAATGGTGAAGGAAGCAGAAGAACAAGCACAGAGAAGGGGTGTCGGGGTCACGTGTGAAGCAGGATGAAGAAGCAGGCAGACAGGGGGCTTCACGCGTGTTTGATAAATTTTAATCCCCTCCCCCCCTTTTTTTATCTACTAATCCCACACAACTACGGCCCACTTGATTATTATTATTCGAATTCCCGGGCTCTTAATCCTAAATCAAATCCTAAATATAATCGCGGGTCAGCTTACCCACCCCTGAATATATTAAGGATCGATTTAGTAAATTACAAAACTATTACTAGGGTTCAGTAATCCGATCGTATTTGGGAATTGCTTTTGTTGAAACTTCAAGAAATCGAAGGCTATTCAACTATACAACTTTAGACAATTTATTATTATTATTTTTTTTTTTGGGGACTGAGATTGCGTAGATCAAGAACTTGGGCAATAAAACGGCTGTAGGTCAGCAAATATTAAAATAAAATTCTCTAACCCAACAGGCATAATATTTATTAAGCAAGTACGACAAAACTTCGGGTCTCCCATTTCTCCCCTACTCATAAAAAGTTTCGTCCTCGAAACTTATACGCTTTGGTCACATGATGCGAAATAAATCCATATATACTTATATAAATAAAAGTACTTAAAAGGAAGATTTCTTACCGACTTTCATGCGACCAAAGCGTATAAGTTTCAAGGACGCTGGGCCCCTGAGAGGGAGGTGGATGAAGGTATCGCACATCGGGAGTTGAGGGGAACGAACCATGCCTTATAAGCGTAGGGAAACCTCAACCCATCGAGGCGCCTTTTGAGGACAAAACCGTGAGGGGTGCACTGGACTCAGGGTGAGCGTGCCCTGTTGTGAGCTGTGTAGCCCCAAAGTGGACAATACCTCAATGGCGGGTGGTCGTGGGCTGTTACAGGCTGTCATTAGAAGAGATAAATATATATATATATATATATATATATATGATCAGCAAGAGAGCATTATCAGATTGTGAAATGTAAGGCCCGCGTACTTTATACTCCGTCAAGTTGTTCGTGATGCCTTCCTACGCTATAAAAACCGTATTTTATTAGCGGTATGAGCTAAAACTATTTTCTAAGTGCCTATGTGAGCGCCGATTTTATTAAATAGAATATTTTTATCGCCAGTAATAATATTATTGTTATTAGTTTTGAAAATCATTCCAATGATTTTTAATGAGCGCTATTAACGGTTATTAGCAAGTGCTAATTCAAGTAGAAATCCGAATACGATTAAGTTGTCAACCTTAGAAGTACTTCGATGCTATTAAATCGAGCCTAGATGTATTTGGGAGCGAGTAATTGATGGAAGGTCGTGTTATCAATTTGAGTTTAGAGTATGAAGTACGAGATTATGCTAGCGGTGTTATTTATCGAGCGAGCTTGAACAAAAAAAAAGAGAGAAGGGAGGGGTATTATCATCATTGCGCTTGGCCCCCTGTTTTCTTCCTCCAGCACGCGGCACCCCCTCCCTTGGCACTCTCTCTCTTCTCACCTGCTACCCAGCTTCTTCCTCCTCCACTCCTCCTCCATTAACGTGGCCGCCCAAGCTCCCAAACCCATAGAAGTTTGCCACTTTTTGCTACAAAAATCCTCCGTTCGACCGCCCCTACCAGGTGGCATAGGTTTGGAACGAATGTTGGTCATAATTCGAATCTCTTTGCTACATTTAGAGAGGGTTTTGAGCGCTGAATTGGAGCTTGAATGCGCGCCCAAGTAAGGCCGTGCAGTTCCACTCTTAGTTGCTTCAATTTCCTATAAATTAGAGTAGAAATCATTGCTTTCAAACCCTAATTCAACCTCAGTTTAGTAAGTGAGTTTGGGTCTGTTTTAGGGTTTGAATTTTTGGGAAATTAGGCATGATTTGGGTCCTGATCTAGTGTGGGTAAGCAAGAGGCAAAGAATTGGAGTTGTTCAAGCCCCTAAAGTCGAGCCACAGCCGTGAATCGAACCTCTAGCTTGAGTTCAAGGTGAGGGTTCCTTTCCTCCTAAATTACTGTTATTTTCAATGAGTTTAATGGAATTAGTTAGAGCATGTTGAATATGAGTTTAGAAATTAGCTTGGATGAATTAAATTCGAGATTTAGATATTACGAACATGGTATTGACTTCGAGAATGTCGTATATCGAATCAATGCTGAGTTTTAATAACCTGACAGATTGGAGAAATGCTTAACAAAAGGATGTTGTCATAGCATGATTAATTTATCAGTTTATTAGTTAAATTGTGCTTGAAGCCTAAGGATGCTAGTCGATTGATTGAAATGATTATGGAATGAACTGAATAATGTTTAAAGGGTCATGGCTAAATCAGTTTGGGTGCGTCGACAGTTTATTTGTGGGAGTTGCAATGAAATATTATGCCTATGATCAATGGTTTGCGAACTGGAAAGTAAATGCCGCTTGAAGTCTCTTATTTGTATCAGTTTAGTATACGCTGAATTCTAAGTTGACTATTAAGCATGAATGTCATACTTATATATGATCGTTTTATGTATTGTTGGTTTGTTGATGACAACATTTCACCAAGTTGGAAGTTGGATGGCTCGAGGTGGAACTATTGAGTGGTTTGAGGTTCTTGTGGTCGGTGCTGTGTGAGGAGGGAGATAGGGTTGGGAATTGCCACAATCGTGTGGATTGTGAGGCCATGGGTGGCTTAATGAGTTGTGATATGAAGTGTATGAATGTGCTATATGTGAATCCTTTTCCCCTGATATGCTACGTGACATTATGTGATTAATTCTTAAAACTTTAGACATCTTTAAAAAGAAAAGGTTATTTAGAAAGTTTGTTTTACACGTTTGAAAATGCTTTTAAGTTTGTCAGTCATCTATTCGTTTGTTATGATGTCCAAGGTGTAAAAAGGTCCTAAATCGCCGAACTATTCAATTAGTGATTCGACTGAATAGTTGATAGGTTTAGGAAGTTTAAAAGCGACCTAAAAGTGAGTTCGAAAATGTTTTAAGGCATCGGTTAGTGTATAACTTCTCCTTGCGTATAAAAGAATTTAGACAACCTAAAAAAAAAGAGCATATTAAGGTGCTAAATGTGAGTTTAGCTGATTTTTATGCTATTTGCTTACTTGAGTTTCTATGGAGTTTCAAGTTAAGAGCTAATAAAGTCATTATGTTTCAAGAAGCATTTATGTTGAAAATATATAAAGAAACCTTGATTGAATTAAAATAAGTTAAATGCCTTAAGTTTTGAATAGTAATAAGCTTGGAAGCAATCAAAGGTTTTGATTTACCTAAGCACCACTCCTCGAGTTTAAAAAGGGAATTTCAAACGAACCTAGATTAGACATTGGAATAAGTTTATTACCTTAAATTACTAGGAGCTTTGATTACAAATCTAGTTGTACTTATTGCTAAATAAGCACTTAAGTCTTAAATGAGTTTTGATTTCAAATGTACTTCGGATTAAACGTTAGCCAAGCACTTTATGTTTCAAATGAGTTTCGATTTATGAGTTATCAACTTATTACATTTATAAGAAGTTTTTAAGTTAGAAACGAAATCGATTTACTAACCAGCAAACGTTTTACGTCTATAAGAAGCTTTTAAGTTAAAAATAAAGTCGTTTTACGATTTACCAAACCTAATACGTTTATACGAAGCTTTTATGTTGAAAAACAAAGTCGTTTTACGATTGAGCAAACCTGATACGTTTATACGAAGCATTCAAATTAGAAACAAAGTCGTTTTACGATTTAGCAACCTTATTACGTTTATACGAAGCTTTTAAGCTAGAAACGGAGTCGTTTTACGATTTAGCAAACTTAATACATTCGTACGAAACATTTAAGTTAGAAACTAAGTCGTTTTACGATTTAGTAAATATATTACATTTATAAGAAGCTTTTAAATTTAAAGCAAAGTCAGTTAACGTATTAACAAGTTTATTACGTTTTTACGAAGCTTTTAAGTTTCAAAGAAAGTCGATTTATTAGTAGCAAACTTATTCCATTTATAAGAAGTTTTTAAGCCAAAAACGAATGAACTACAAGCATTTCAAAAGGTTACAATCGTTTTGTTTAAAGGCAAGTTTTCAGTATAGTAAGCAATCAAAGAAGAGAAATGAAATACGTTTTTAAAGGCTAAGAAAGTGCTAGGCAATTGGCCAAGGTTAGGAACTGGACTCAAGATATGAATTATATTGGTGTGAGCTGTTCCTGGAAACTGGACGCAAAGATGGCGTGAGTTGTTTCTCCTTAAAGAAATGTTAGGAATTAGACTCAAGATATGAGGCATCTTGGTGTAAGCTGTTCTTGAAAATTGGACTCAAGATATGAATTATCTTGGTGTGAGCTGTTCCCTAGATAAGTTATGATGTGTGACGCATAAGAAAACCTTGAGGGAGACTACACTTAAGATTTGATTATCTTGGTGTGAGCTGTTGCCCCACAGAGGACAGTATCGAGGTTAGAGTTGCTCTACTAAGACGCGTTTTGGCGAAAAGTTAAGTATGTATACCCTGGGGATAACGTAAGTTATGAGTTATAATCTCACTCAGGGCGAATGTAGATCTCCCTTAGCGAGCAAATAAGATGTTTTTATGCTACGAGTAAGTTTCTAACAAGTAAGAAAAGAAGTTGGCATTTTGCCATTTTAAGTATTTTAGAAAAGAAGGATTTATAGGGGCCATGACGAGGCCATATTGAATGAGATTTAAAAAGCTTATAAGGATCATTAGAGGACCAATTCGAAAGAAGTTTCTTTTAAAGCCTATGAGCTTCAAGAGGCTAACTAAAGTATTTTTTTTTTTTTAAAAGAAACAAAAGAAAGCTTTTAAATGTACATATTCTTCCCATATCTTATGAATAAGCTTCCAAGTATGGTTTAAATGAAGTTTCAAATGACGTATCGTTATATCCTAGTAATGCATCGAGCTTTTAAGCTTTTCAATATGCATATCCCACGAAAGAATGTTTCTTGCCAGGCTTCCTTGCCAATTTGGATGTTTTGAGAACTTTTAGTAAGAATTATAAGCTTTAAAGATGTTGGCGTGATTTATAAACCATTCTTGGAATATATGAAAAGTCACTGTATTTTCAAAAGTATGTTTGAAAGCTTCATACTCAATCCTTGTTGCTTGTTTGATTACGTGCCTACTGTTTGTTAGCAGGAAAGCATGGCCTTTTAGGGCCTAGAAATAAGTTAAGGGGTTAGAATGAAGTTTTAAGGATGGTGATTTTTCCTTGGGAATTTGATTGCCTAATATGATAGTAAAGTATAAATACGTGATACGTGACTATTATTGGTATTATTGCCTGTATCTGTTTTGGTTTTAAGAAGTAGGGGAATTCTTACTGAGCGTGTGGTTGCTCATCCCACTACTCTTTCCCCTTTTCCCCCATGTTTTCTTTGTCGCAGGAAGAAGTTGAGTCAGCTATGTCAAGATGAAGTCTATTCTCGCTTGCAAGGTCTCATATGTGCCTACTTACGTCTTTAATGAAGTCATGTAAAGTATTCTTAGTTTGTAAACATTTGTAAATAATTATTCTAGTTCATGTAATGCATATGGTATGAAGGCCACTCTGTATGGCCGTATGAGCCAACCATCTCATTAGTTAGATGTCTTCTTGGTCAAAGTTAGTTATGTTTTGGGATGTAAACCCCAGTACTCCGGTTGTGTAGACCGTTGAGTTATATCTTTTATTTTTCCTGTATTAATGAACTATTCTATTTGGTGTACTCCGAGCGGGTGGCTCGTTGAGTTACGAACTCCGACGTGTGGCCGTTGAGCTTCTTTTAAATGTTTTACGCTTCCGATGATTCCAAGGACTTATTGTAAGGCTTTTAGCTTGGAAACAGTCAGTTTTTAGGGGAAACTCTGTCCGTTTCGCCCCAGAATTTAGGTAGAGAGTAAGAAAACATAGCGCTCCTAGCCCTAGACGCTGGGGGTGTTACATTGATGGTATCGGAGCAAAGGTCCTGCGACCATAGGCCGCGACCTGAGTCTTGCATTTCATCTAGTCGTCTAAGAATACTTTGTGATTATGTAACATATGCCTCCTTTGTGTGCAAGTGTGCCTTATAGTATGGACATTTATGATTTATGTGTGGCTCGAGTAAGTCGATTGACTAAGAGGGGCAAGTTATGCGTTAGTATAAGAGTTAAGTAGCTTCCCCCCACCTTGAAGTGACGTTGCGGGTGCACCATTGATGCAAATATGTTCCTAATGTGCCAGTTGACTTGATTGATTGACTTTTGTGTAATCCACTTAAGCTAATCGGATAAATGTGAGCCGTATGTTAGAATATAAACCCTTTTAGTTTATTTTCCTTAAATTATGAACTACTAGGATGATGAGATCTCCCGTGACTCCTAAGTCATGCTATCAGTGTTCAACGAAATAAGTGCGGTTGGTGCTGACCAAACGTTATAGACTCACTAGTTTGTATAAGCATGCACATGTATTTCCTTTGGATAAGATGTGATATGCGCGTATGACTATATGAAGGTTGAACTAAACTAGACTTGGGGCTAAACAACTCTCGCCATTTGCGAATCATTTCATTAACCAAGGAAGTTCATCCTAGTTGAAATTAGAACTAAGTGATTCCTTGTGTAATTGTGTGACAGATGCCTCCTCGATGCGAACTCATACCAGAACCAACTACCATGGAGATGATATGTCAATTTAATAAGCTCAAACCTCTCAAGTTTGAAGGTGGAACTGACCCTATGGTATATGAGGAGTGGCTTCGGAGAATGGAAAACTTATTTGAGATCATGGAGTGCCCTGAGAGGTTCAAAGTGCACCTAGCCGCTTACTAATTTGAAAAAGAAGCTGAATTTTGGTAGGGAATAGTGAAACCTAGGGTAGGTGAACCGGTCTTAACCTGGAACCAACTGAAAGCCTTAATGGATGCTCAGTATTTCCCTCGAAACGTAAGAAGGGTTAAAGAACGGGAGTTTATATGCTTGAAATAAGGAGAAATTAGTGTGATGGAATATGCGGCGAAGTTCAATGAGCTGAGCCGATTTGCTCCAAATCAGGTGGCCACCGAAGAAATGACGATGAACCACTTCGAACAGGGATTAAAAGGAGAAATAAAGCAGATAATAGCAGGATACGCATATACCAACTTTCAAGAAATGTACCAGAGGGCTGCTAAGGTAGCTCGCATCATAGATGAGACTAAGATTGAAAACAAAGAAAAAGGCCGAGCAAAGAGGGAAATTGGCCCTGGAGAATCCAATTCCCAAGGAAGCAGAAACTTTAAAAGGTTTAAATCTGAGGTAAAACAGGATAAAGAAAGCAAGCCGTCTAATGTAAACCAAGGAAAACCTATGGCCAGTGTAGACGTCAGCACCCTGGCCCATGCAGAAGCTTTACGGGCTCATGTTTTGAATGTAGTGATATGGGTCACAAAGCCAATAATTGCCCAAGAGTCACATGGAATAGTCGTGGTTACACTCAGAGATCCGGAACGGAAATCAAGCTAGTGGCACAACGAGATCGCCTAACCATTAGCACTCCCTCAGGGGACAGTAAAAGCAACTAGAAGCCACAAACTAGCAGTTGGATACTTAGCTAGAAGGGAAAAGAGACTTGGGAACCTGCCAACGCAAGGTCAGGTATTCTCTTGATAACCAATTTTTATGCCCCCATCCCGTCATTCTAGTACTGCTCGCCCGCTTGTCATTCTTGAATTGCAAAGGAACTTGTTAGTAAACCTTATGAGATGTGTATGCAACATTTCATGACCTCTTTCTTAAAAACTATCTACTGCACCGATCATACTTGTTGAGATCGAGTTGTTATAGTGCGAGGAAGAGTACTCCCTGATGATTTGGTTCGAGTAGGAATCCAAGGGTGGGATGCTATGGTGAAGGCAGAATGAATAACTAAGCGTAAAGTGACTTGGATTGTGAAAGAGATGTGGATGAAGTACACCCATTAATTCCTCCAAGTAAGCAACTTCGAGGATGAAATTCTTTTAAAGGGGGGAGAGTGTAATGCCCACGTACTTTATATTCCGTCGAGTTGTTCGTGATGCCTTTTTACATTATACAAACCGCATTTTATTAGTGATATGAGCTAAAATTATTTTCTAAGTGCCTATATGAGCGTTGATTTCATTAAAAAGAATATTTTTGCCGCCAGTAATAATATTATTGTTTTTAGTTTTGAAAATCATTCAATGATTTTTAATAAGCGCTATTAACGGTTATTAGCAAGTACTAATTCAAGTAGGAACACGAATACGATTAGGTTGTCAACCTTAGAAGTAGTTCGATGTTATTAAATCAAACCTAGATGTATTTGGGAGCGAGTAATCGATGGAAGGTCGTGTTATCAATTTGAGTTTAGAGTATGAAGCACGAGATTATGCTAGCAGTGTTATTTATCGAGCGAGCTTGAACAAAAAAAAGAGAGAAAAGGGAGGGATATTATCTTCATTATGCCTGGCCCCCTGTTTTCTTCCTCCAGCACGCGACACCCCCCCTCGACACTCTCTCTCCTCTCACCTGCTACCCGGCTTCTTCCTCCTCCTCTCCTCCTCCATTAACGTGGCCACCCAAGCTCCCAAACCTAGAGAATTTTGCCACTTTTTGCTACAAAAATCCTCCATTCGACTGCCCCTACCAGCTGGCGTAGGTTTGCAACAAATTTGGGTCGCAATTCAAAGCTCTTTGCCATGTTTAGGACGGGTTTTGAGCGCCGAATTGGAGCTCGAACGCGTGCCCAAGTAAGGCCGTGTAATTTCGCTCTTAATTGCTTCAATTTCCTATAAATTAGAGCAGAAATCGTTGCTTTCAAGCCCTAATTCAACCTCAGCTCAGTAAGTGAGTTTGGGTCTGTTTAAGGGTTCGAATTTTTGGGAAATTGGGTGTGATTTGGGTCCTGATCGAGCGTGGGTAAGCAAGAGGCGAAGGATTGGAGTTGTTCAAGCCCCTAAAATTGAGCCACAGCCGTGAATCGAACCTCTAGCTTGGGTTCAAGGTGAGGGTTCCTTTCCTCCCAAATTACTATTATTTTCAATGAGTTTAATGGAATTAGTTAGGGCATGTTGAATATTAGGCTAGAAATTAGCTTGGATGAATTAAATTCAAGATTGAGATATTACGAACATGGTATTAACTTCGGCAATGTCGTATATCAAATCAATGCCGAGTTTTAATAACCTGGCAGATTAGAGAAATGCATAACAAAAGGATGTTGTCATAGCGTAATTAATTTATCAGTTTGTTAGTTAAATTGTGCTTGAAGCCTAGGGCTGCTAGCCGAGTGATTGAAATGATTATGGAATCAACTGAATAATGTTTAAAGGGCCATGGCTAAATCAGTTTGTGTGCGTCGACAGTTTATTTGTGGGAGTTGCAATGAAATATTATTCCTATGACCAATGGTTTGCAAATTGGAAAGTAAATGCCGCTTGAAGTATGTTATTTGTATCAGTTTAGTATACGCTGAATTCTAGGTTGACTATTAAGCATGAATGTCATACTTATATATGATCGTTTTATGTATTATAGGTCTGTTGATGACAACATTGAACCGAGTTGGAAGTTGGATGGCTCGAGGTGGACTATTGAGTGGTTCGAGGTTCTTGTGGTCGGTGCTGTGTGAGGAGGGAGATAGGGTTGTGAATTTTCGCAATCATGTGGATTGCGAGGCCATGTGTGGCTTAATGAGTTGTGATATGAAGTTTATGGATGTGCTATGTGTGAAACCTTTTCCCCCGATATGCTACGTGACATTATGTGATTAATTCTTGAAGCTTTAGGCGTCTTTAAAAAGAAAAGGTCATTTACAAAGTTTGTTTTACACGTTTGAAAATGCTTTTAAGTTTGTCAGTCATCTATTCATTTATTAGGACGTCCAAGCTATAAAAAGGTCCTAAATCGTCGAACTATTCAGTTATTGACTCAACTGAATAGTTGATAGGTTTAGGAAGTTTAAAAGTGAACTAAAAGTGAGTTCAAAAATGTTTTAAGGCATCGGTTAGTGTATGACTTCTCCTTGCGTATAAAAAAATTTAGACAACCTGAAAAAAAGAGCATCTTAAGGTGCTAAATGTGAGTTTAGCTGATTTGTGTGCTATTTGTTTACTTGAGTTTCTGTGCAGTTTCAAGTTAAGAGCTAGTAAAGCCATTATGTTTCAAGAAGCATTTATGTTGAAAATATATAAAGAAGCCTGGATTGAATTAAAATAAGCTAAATGCCTTAAGTTTTGAATAGTAATAAGCTTGGAAGCGATCAAAGGTTTTGATTTACTTAAGCACCACTCTTCGAATTTAAAAAGGGAATTTCAAACGAACCTAGATTAGACATTGGAATAAGTTTATTACCTTAAATTACTATGAGCTTTGATTACAAATCTAGCTGCACCTATTGCTAAATAAGCACTTAAGTCTCAAATGACTTTTGATTTCAAATTTACTTCGGATTAAACGTTGGCTAAGCACTTTATGTTTCAAACGAGTTTCGATTTACGAGTTATCAACTCATTACGTGTATGAGGAGTTTTTAAGTTAGAAATGAAGTCGATTTACAAACTAGCAAACGTTTTACGTCTATAAGAAGCTTTTAAGTTAAAAACGAAGTCGTTTTACGATTTAGCAAACCTAATACATTTATACGAAGCTTTTATGTTGAAAAACAAAGTTGTTTTACGACTTAGCAAACCTAATATGCTTATACGAAGCTTTCAAGTTAGAAACGAAGTCGTTTTATGATTTACAACCTTATTACGTTTATGCGAAGCTTTTAACCTGGAAACAGAATCGTTTTATGAGTTAGCAAACTTATTACATTTGTACGAAACATTTATGCTAGAAACTAAGTCGTTTTACGATTTAGTAAATGTATTATGTTTATAAGAAGCTTTTAAATTTAAAGCGAAGTCGGTTTACGTATTAACAAGTTTATTACGTTTTTATAAAGCTTTTAAGTTTCAAAGGAAGTCGATTTATAAGTAGCAAACTTATTCCATTTATAAGAAGTTTTTAAGCCAAAAACAAATGAACTGCAAGCATTTCAAAAGGTTACAATCGTTTTGTTTAAAGGCAAGTTTTTAGTATAGTAAGCAATCAAAGAAGAGAAATGAAATACGTTTTTAAAGGCTAAGAAAGTGCTAGGAAATTAGCCAGGGTTAGGAACTGGACTCAAGATATGAATTATTTTGGTGTGAGTTGTTCTTGGAAACTGGACACAAACATGGCATGAGCTATTGCCCCCTAAAGAAATGTTAGGAATTGGACTCAAGATATGAGATATCTTGGTGTGAGCTGTTCCTGGGAACTGGACTCAAGATATGAATTATCTTGGTGTGAGCTGTTCCCCATATAAGTTATGATGTGTGACGCGTAAGAAAACCTTGAGGGAGACTGGACTTAGGATATGATTATCCTGGTGTGAGCTGTTACCCCACAGAGGATAGTATCAAGGTTAGAGTTGTTCTACTAAGACGCGTTTTGGCCAAAAGTTAAGTACGTATACCCCGGGGATAACGTAAGTTGTGAGTTATAATCTCACTTAGGGCGAATGTAGATCTCCCCTAGCCAGCACAATAAGATGTTTTTATACTATGAGTAAGTTTTTAATAAGTAAGAAAAGAAGTTGGTATTTTGCCATTTTAAGTGTTTCAGAAAAGAAAGATTTATAAGGGCCATTATGAGGCCATATTGAATGAGATTTGAAAAGCTTATAAGGATTATTAGAGGACCAATTCGAAAGAAGTTTCTTTTAAAGCATATGAGCCTCAAGAGGCTAACTAAAGTATTTTTTTTCCTTAAGAAACGAAAGAAAGCCTTCCAATGTACATATTCTTCCCATATCTTATGAATAAGCTTCCAAGTATGGTTTAAATGAAGTTTCAAATGATGTATCGTTACATCCTAGTAATGCATCGAGCTTTTAAGCTTTTCAATATGCATATCCCATGAAAGAACGTTTCTTGCCAGTCTTCCTTGCCAGTTTGGATGCTTCGAGAATTTTTAGTAAGAATTATAAGCTTTAAAGATGTTGGCGTGATTTATAAACCATTCTTGGAATATATGAAGAGTCACTATGTTTTCAAAAGTATGTTTGAAAGCTTCATACTTGGGGCCTAGAAATAAGTTAAGGGGTTAGAATGAAGTTTTAAGGATGGTGATCTTCCCTTGGGAATTTTGATTGCCTAATATGATAGTAAAGTATAAATACATGATATGTGAGTATTATTGGTATTATTGCCTGTAACTGTTTTGGTTTTAAGGAGTAGGGGAATTCTCACTGAGCATGTGGTTGCTCATCCCACTACTCTTTCCCCTTTTTCCCCCAGGTTTTCTTTGTTGCATGAAGAAGTTGAGTTAGTTATGTCAAGATGAAGTCTATTCTCACTTGTAAGGTGTCATATATGCCTACTTACATCTTTAATGAAGTCATGTAAAGTATTGTTAGTTTATAAACATTTGTAAACAATTATTCTAGTTCATGTCATGCATATGGTATGAAGGTCACTCTATATGGCCGTATGAGCCAACCATCTCATTAGTTAGATGTCTTCTTGGTCAAAGTTACTTTATGTTTTGGGATGTAAACCCCAGTACTCCGGTTGTGTAGACCATTGAGTTGTATCTTTTACTTTTACTGTATTAATGAACTCTTCTATTTGGTGTACTACGAGCAAGTGGCTTGTTGAGTTATGAACTCCGACATGTGGCCGTTGAGTTTCTTTAAAACATTTTACGCTTCCGATGATTACAGGGACTTATTGTAAGGCTTTTAGCCTGGAAACGGTCAGTTTTTAGGAGAAACTCTGTCCGTTTCACCTCAGAATTTAGGTAGAAAGTAAGAAAACGTAGCGCTTCTGGCCCTAGACGCGGGGGGTGTTACATGAAAAGCATCTAAAATTAGTGATCACCATATGTTTAATTACTGATCACTAATTTCTGGGGTAATTATCACTAATCTGTTACATTTAATATGGTGCAATATTTGCTGATCAAGAATTGTTGCAATAACGATCATCAAATTGTGCACTGCAGATCACCAATTTCTTGTACTGATAACTACTAATTTTTTTTGGACAAGGGTCTATGTAATGACTAACTTTACATTTGTAATTAGTGATCAACATCTGTCTATTTAGTGATCACCAATTTCATAACTGCATGCATTTTTGTTGAGTGATCACAATCTGTCTGTTTGAGATATTAGTGATCATTAGCAGAGAAATTAGTGATGATCATTATCACAATAAGTGATAGGACAATGGGTTTATTGTTTTTGTGTTTTTTTTTTTTTTTGGCTAAGCTTTCATTTCATAATATGTCTTTAATTTGTGTCCCTACGAATCTGTTTGTGATTCTTGCAGCTTTGTTACCTTAATCGTGTGGTGTTCAAGCTAAGGCCTGGTGCCCCGTCAATTTCCGACGTTAAGAGGGTGGACAAATGGCGAAATAAAAGATAAGGCGCGATAGGAATTTGTAACTAGATTTGGAAGTGGTTATCTCGAGGATACATTGGATAAGACAAGCATGACTAATGAGGACGAACAAGTTAATGAAAAGGAACATCACAGCAAAGGTGTTAAAGATGAAGGTAAAGCTAAAGATCAAGTAATAATTTCAAAGGTTACGGTGAGTCAAGTATATTTAATTTATTTTGTTATTTCTTGAAACAGAAAACAAATAAATTGTACTTCTTCTATTTACGTCCATTGTTCTCAGGTAATGTGGCATATCCTTTTGACTATAAGTATTTGTTGTTTCCATCAAGCTCTTTTTCGGGAGGGTCAGGTGGCAGCTGATTTGATAAGAACCAGCAGTCAATGGCCGGCAGAAGTCATAACAGAGTTGGAGGAGTTTATTCCTGGAGCACGTAGCCCACTCAAGAGAGTAAGAAAGGCAGACGTAGAATCGGTGAGTGATGCCCTCATCAGGTATTTGCCTAAGAGGTCAAAGAGCAGAATGCCGATACTCTCACAAGACTCGTATGAATCGGAAGGATTCCTTATGCAGATTGATGCAATTGAGAAGCATTTAATGCGATCCCGAGATAAGGTGCATGACTTCCCATAGTTCGCTATACCCAGTTCCAGCCTTGGAGTGTCTCAAGAAGAGAAAGAGCCGATGTTCGAAGGAGTTGTCGTTGTTGATTCGCAGCCTGATAGTCTGGCAGCAGTAGTGCAAGTAATAAATTATGATGTGGAGGACGTCGTTACAAGATGTATGACAACCTTAGCACAGTGCATTAGCACACCGTTGCTGCCGGGTACTTCTTCTCGTAGTCTTATAGCCGAATTTTTTGTTGCTCTTGGATGTTACTAAATGGTATAATTGTTATGCAGTTTTCCTGTCCATCATCGTACAAATTAGGGATCTTAAACATAAAAATTGGTGATAATGCTAACAATGATCCTTTTTGCATGTACATTTTGTCCTCTAAGGTAGAAAGCAGTGATCATAAATAGACACATTATTGATCTTTTGTGTTTAAATACTCCTAATGAATTGCAAATATATTGATCGTTACTGATAAAATAAGGGATCTTTAGGAAACAAATCAGTTATCACAAAAGATCGCACCAAAAATTTGTTAAATTAGTGATCATTACCTCAAAACTTATTGATCATTACTTGATCAATTAGTGATCATAAGTTGATGAATTAGTGTTCACTTCATGCAGACATGCTTTCCCCACTTTCCCCTATCCATTCCTGAAACTTTTAAATCATGTCGCAACTGTATAAATGATCTAGTATAACAGTGCATACCATTTTTCCTTAGCACTGCTTTTTATCAAAATCTATACTCATACAATTTTTCTTAATTAGTTGTTGTGTTTTTACAGGTCCAATAATGCTATGCTTCCAGGAAGACAACAACAAATTCATTGATCGATCTTTGCTGAGAATTACGAAGCCTGATCTTCAGATACGAGATGTACAAACAACAACCAATACTAACAAAGGCAAAGCTGTACTGGTTGAAGCACCGAAAAGGCGCAGAACGCGGTCAGCTTAATGTAGTATCATTGGATTGCCAATAGGTAAAAAAAAAAAAAATGATACTGGTTTTCTTCGTGATAAACTTAATGTCTATGCTTTCATATTTTTCTTCCAGGTTACATTCCCCTAGTATGAATTAAACCTGGCAAATGGGTCATTCGATTGGGGTACGGGTCGGGTCAAGTTTGGGTCGGGTCATGCTCGAGTTAAGTGACATTTCAGGTCGCTCCGATTTGGGTTGGATATAGTTCGGTTCGAGTTGATTTCGGGTCAATTAATTTTTGGTCAAATACACTTGTCATGCAAAAATAAGCAACTTGGTAAAAAATTTCGAGTCGGGTATTGTTTGGTTCAGGTCAATTTGGGTTTCCAGTCCACTTTGGGGTGAGCATATTTTGGATATCGGGTTGGGTATAGGTGTAAGTCGTTCAGTTTGGGTTTTGGGTCTCGGGTCAGTTTTGCCAGGTCTAGTATGAATTTTATTTCGTTGGCTGTGTGTAGTAACTATTCTTGTTATGCACCACGCTCCTCAATAGAGTTTATGCCTTCTTTGTTCTCCGCTTACATGCAGCAAAATGCGACGATCTTCCGTGCAATTTCATACGAAATGAAGTTGTATGCTCACTTTGTCTTCAACTCAGAAGAAAAACATAGGTAGAATAAATATGTGTCCCAAAAAAGTGATTCATAAATAAGTCTTTTGTAAATGGTATTTTAGTGACGGATTTGTTTGTTTATTCACTAGCCAAGTGCTATACGATGACTTATACTACGTGGCAAACCAAGGCATGCTCTCAACTATTGTTGGTGATGACCGTGTTGACAAAATTATAGTGGAGATTTGGGCAAATATATTGAATGCAAGTGAACTGAACACAGGTCGTTCCCATATTTAAAGGCTTTTCTTCACAAACGAAGCGTTTGCAAGCTAATTGGGGGGGGACTTTCAATGATATTTTGCACATGCATGTATACTTTTTTATAAAATACATTTATTGTTACTGTAAAAGTTTGTTTTTTTTTTTAAGGAAGCATTCATATATGAAAATAAAATAGGAAAAGCAAGCTAAAGTTGTGTTCTTCTGCCAGCTGAACGAGGAGCTGTCGTTGAGTTCACTTATCAACTTCAAGCAAATTGACATGGTGAGAATTAAGCCAGACGGAGGCACTTTTTTTTTTAAAGTTTTTTTTAAAAAAAAAAGAGTCTTGTTTCAATGCCTGTTATTCAGGCACTAGTTTATGATAAATCTGGTGTTTTCAGGTGTTCTTCCATTGTTATAGACGGAAAATAATTTCTCATTTGTTTCAATTTCAAGGAAAAAAGTATGGACATAATTGGCCATATCAAGAGAAAGTACAGAGAACATTATGTATATGAATACTTTTCAGATATCTTGGTAAACCTTCATACAATTTTAGTTTGCCTTAAAACAACACTTAGCCTGATGCTTTTTGCTAATTTTATGTTTTTTAGTTTTATATGAGCATTGTAGAACACGCTCTTTCAGAAGTATCTCACAGAGGAATAGAGTGATGAGAAAACAGCAAACTCCATTAAAGAATTTGAATTGAGATACACAGATCTGCCATGGAAGCAAGAGGCTTCAATGGCAGATGATAATGAAACCATTTATGTTATAAAGCACATGCAGGAATACAAAGGTCTGCCTTGCCCTTGGGACGTAGGATTTGCAAATGATCAGGTGAACATGATATTCAACCCTCTTTCAAGAAGAAAATTTCCTAATGCAAACTTATTTTTCTGAATCAAGACATTTAAGCTTGAGATATGATGACAATTATTGTGCGCGCCCCTTATTTGATTTGTATCTCAGGTTATTGCAGTCCATAACTTTAGGGTGGAGTGCTGCCACAAGATACTCACTTCATCTACCAATGCAATTTCAGCACATGCGAAGAGGATGGTGAATGTTTATGAAACCACAAGGCTGAAAAAGTTAAGAAAGTACTAGTTAGCTCAGGCAAGCAAGATGTTTATAGTCAAGAAAGTAGTGGATTTCAGTTTTGATGATCATTAGATATCTAATTAGTGATCAGTCATCATATGTAATTGATCTCTTGAATACGAAACATAGTTATAATGAGGGCCAAAACTACTTGTGTTGATCACTAAGTTTATAACCACACATGTATTGTGATCTTGTAGACATTGCCTAGGACAACATAAAGAAATCCATTAATCACCAAAAGTAATGCTAATGATCAGTGAATGAACACCTATTGATCACTACCTAATAGGCTGATATCAGTAACGATAATTGATAATATGTTGACAACCATAAATAGACCCAAGGATTAGGAGACATACTTTTAATGATCACCAAAACTAAAATTGTTGATCACCAACTACAATTGAGGATGTTTTGATCACCATGAATGCATCTAGTGATCACTAAACATAGTTCTTATGATCAGCAAAGCAACCCTACTAATCACCAAAGGAAAACCTATTGATCACCTACTACAATTCCAAACTTCATTGCCTTGTACAAAATTGAAATATGCATTATATCTCTAAATATTGGATCCTTTAATTCGCACCAAAAAAATTAAAAAAAATTTTAAAAAACACAAAAATCACAATTCAGTTTTATAAAAAAGGTGTTGACCAATTAATGTTCTTATAGCAAGCTAATATATATGCTCAGTTATGATAGCCAACCAACTCTCTCTCTTATTCATAGTCTCTCTCTGATTCTGTCTCCATTGCTCGACTGTCTGTTCATTTTCTCGCATGCATCTTCCTCTGGTATTCTTAGTCTCTCTAATTCTCTCTAGTAGTCTCTCTCTCTCTCTCTCTCTCTCTCTCTCTCTCTCTCTCTTATAGTTCTAATCTGTAATCTCGTCAATATTCATCAACCCCTTCAACTTCTCTGTAGCTTCTCTGCACTTTGAAGGTGAGATTCTTGATCTTTGTCTTTGCATTGCTCTTCTTGCTTTGTTCTAGTGCACTTATTTTGGATTTTTTTGGCGATTCGTCTTCGATTTTCTTTTTATCTTTCGTCAGTTCGAATATTTTCTTGTAAATCTGGTTTCAATTGTACTTTTTAAAAGCTTCTAGTCTGTTTTTGCGCTAAAAAGCATGTCGTTTGGTTCTTAGAAATGTACCATGTTCTGATCTTTCCCTTTCAAATCGGCTTTTTCGATTTTAAATTTATTTTCTGCTAATATTGTACAATGTGTTAGAGTTTAGTGATATACTATGGTTTGAAGGATTTATTTTCCTCAATCTTGTAATCTTCGCATGGATTTGTCTTTTCTCTAGGGTTTACAGGCGAGAAATCATGGCCCGACGAAAAGTTCAAGAAACTACCAAGGGCACTGAAGAAAAATCACCTTCGACAAGGTAAAAAATTGCTTTTCAAACTTTTAAGTGAATATTTTTCATATTACATATGTGTTGTATATTTAGTGAACATTAGTCATAGATTTAGTGATCATTAGGTGTAGTTTCAGTGATCGCTCTGCATATCTATTTTTCTGTTTGATGAGTTTCAGTAGGTTCTTTTAAAAAAAAAAAAATTCTCACGCACCTTAAATGTCTTTTTCAAAGTGATTAAAAAAATGTTAAAAACTCTAGAGCAGCAGTTTTTCACATTGCACTTCTAGCGTAGTGATTGTTAGAAAGATGATTAGTGATCATTAGGTATCATATTAGTGATCGTTAGGTATAATATTAGTGATCATTTTGCATATTTGTGTTATCTATTTGTGATTGTTAGATAACTAGTTAGTGAAAGTTAGACATTGCATTAATAATCATTTTTTTAAAATTTATAAAATGCTTGCCTATTCTATCCTCATCCCTATAAATGTTTGCTTTCAACTCTTTAATAACATCCCTTTCCAACCAGTAATGTAAACACAATCACATGATAAATGAATGCCTTAGGGTTCTAATTTGTATCATATGTTGAGTATTTGTGCTCAATGCAGTTTTAATTGAAGATCATTTGAGTTATGATTAGTGATACATTATATTTTATGAGTTCATAGAAGTATGCACTTTCTTTATTCACGTGCCTTTTGTATTCTACATTCCTAAAGTAGTTTCGAATCCAGATAAAATTGGTCAAGGCACTGATCAAAGAAGAGGATCTGCAGATATGACTAGCAATAGTTCTGTCCGAGGGAAGAAGCCACGATACAAAGTATTTGCCCGTAAGAGCATACAACGATGATGATGCTATGAATAATTCTGATAATGAGGACAAGTTGGATAAGAACACAGCCTTTGAAGACAAATCCCCGGTTGAAGTACTGCCACATAAGAAGAGGAAGACTGACAAATCAACTGAAAAGACCACTAAGAAGAAGACTGAGAAGAAGTTGAGGACTCAAAAGAAAAGCAGTGAAGAGGTCCCCGCTGAAAGAAATGTTGATGACAAGGAAAAGACCGATAAGTCAGCTGAAAGAGCAACAAAAAAAGAAGTTGTCCCTGAGAAACCCATTAAGAAACATTCTAAGAAGACGAAGGCTGCGAACGAGAAATGTGAGGAGACTGTAAGTAAGAAGGCAAAGAGGGGCAATTCGTCTCAACATGCAAGAGATGGTGATGAATCTCTACAAAAAAGATGATGCGAAAGAGATGGAAGAAGACAGTTCGTTGGGGAAGGCAAAGCAAAAGAAGGCAGGCAAGAAGCAGAATGCTACTGACAAGGCTCCAAGTATACATCCAGACATTGAGACATCTTCTAACAAACCACAACAAGAAGAGCAAACTTTAGAAAAAAACCCCAATGAAATCCGAGAAGAAGCAAAGGGAGGAGAAGCTGGGAGAAACAAAAAGGGAGAAGGTAAAGAAGAAGGCATTCTGATAAGTGCTAAAAGTGTATATCATTTTAGGGTTATTTTACTACATTTTTAGGAGAAATATGTGCTTAATATTAAAACTTATACTTATATTCTCGTTTTATGCTTGGGTATGGTTCTTTGATAATATTTGCAGGATTTTGGATCATTTTGACCGTCAATTGACCCCCAATTGAGTGTATGTTGACCCCCCACAGGTGCCCCTAAGATGTCATGCCCGTGGAGTATGAGAAGAGTAAAAAATTCGGTTCCAACCAAGACCATGATCAAAGCATGGTGCCTGTTACAGACCGTGATAAGCTGGTAACTGCTACCCTCTTCTTCTTCCTCTGTTGTGTGGCTAAGTTTCATCCGGTTGCTGAGGTGTTTCAGAGCAGGAAAAAAAGAGAGAGCTCTTGTTCAGTAACCATAGTCCTACTTTCATATCTTTTTAGTTTAGTTTAGTTTTAGTGTAGTTTTCGTTGAGATTAGAAGGGAGAAGCTTGCTCTTAGAAGCTTGAAGATTATTACACAATTCAAGGGCTGCCATTCTTGTAAAGTTTTCCTTCCTTCTTTCGAATTTTCTTTTAAACTCTTGTTTTAGTTGAATTTAGATAACATGAGTGAGTAGTTTTATCTAATCTAGGGATTTGTTAGCCATAGAATTATTATTGGATCTTTTATCCTTGAATTCTTGCGCTTATTTCATATTTGGAATGATTCATGTCTATCTTGAAATTGGAATGTTGTGAGTGGAATTTGACTAATTTTGCTTGCTATATTAGATAGTAAGGTGAGGTACCGAAAGGTGAAACTCGCTACCCAATCGTCTTGATAGATCTTAATTTAGCAAAATGCGAGAGATAATTGCTTGTCAAGAGGAAACTTAGCAATTCACAGATCTTTAACCTAGCCTAAAATGTGTTAGTTGAATTTGTTTAGGCAACTTTGTCTGTTTCGAAAGAAAGGATTAAATTCAATTTGATTACAATCCCTTGAATCGTTCTTTTTATGAAAAGTGCATGCCTAAATCCATGATCTGACTCCTTACTTGGTGAATCAAATTCCTAGATGTTTTTCCGTTATTGAATTTCCAAATAGTTAAATAGTTTATTTAAATTGACCATTTGAAGGAATTTATCGCTTAGCAAATTCCAGTAGGCTTTCGGCTCGATAGATTACCTTGGTCCTTGAGAACGATCTTTTAATCTATACTACAACACCTGTGTACTTGCAAACGCGTCAAGTTTTTCGCGCCGTTGCCGAGGACCAATTTGTTAACTATTGAGTTAGTCTTAGGAAATTAATAAGTGCTTTATTTTATTTTTTTCCTATTTCTTGTTTGATTGCCTTGGTAGTGTTAGCGATTCTGCTCATAGGAATCTTCCTCGTTTATGCGAAGTTCATTTCTATATGAACTTGATCCCGAGATCAAGAGGACTTTTCGTTTAAGGAGGAAGAAGTAAAAACTTGAGGAACAAACACACGAGGCTAGAAGAACTTCACCAAATATGGCGAGAGGAGGAGGAGACCAAAGAAGGACGCTTAGGGATTTTGTTACCCCTGGAGTCCAAGGCATCGCCTTAAGCATCACTCGCCCTAACATTGATGCAAATAATTTTGAGCTCAAGCCGGCTCTTGTTTCTATAGTGCAACAATCCCAGTTTGGAGGCGCTCCTTTAGAAGACCCGAACTTACACCTCTTGGTCTTTCTAGAGGTGTCTGATACATTAAAGCTTACCAAAGTCTCCACTAATGCTATCCGACTGCGACTATTTCCCTTTTCACTTAGGGATAAGGCAAGAGCATGGCTGCATTCTTGGCCTTCACCATGTATCACTAGCTGGGATGAGCTTACTAGAACTTTTCTCGCCAAATTCTTCTGCAAAATAGCAAGTTTGAGGGATCAAATCACCAACTTTACTCAAAGGGATGATGAGACGCTCTATGAGGCTTGGGAGCAGTTCAAGGATTTGGTACGGTTATGCCCTCACCATGATCTTCAACGATGGATGATTATTCAAGCGTTCTACAATGGTGTAACCCAACCAGTAAGGTCCATTATCGATGTTGCGGCAGGAGGAACTTTGATGAATAAAACTAAAGATGAGGCCTATAATTTGATTGAGGAGATGGCGCTCAACAATTTTCAATGGTCCATCAAATGACGCCAACCCAAACGGGTTGGAGGTAAGCTTGAAGTTAATGCACTTACTTTGCTTTCTGCTAATGTTAATACTATGACTCAAAGGTTGGACCGTATAAATATGAATGCTGTGAATTCTAGTGCCCCTCTCCTATATGAAATTTGTGGTCCTATTGAACATGTGACTTTGAATTATTAAGTTGGGAGTCCTTTTTCCTAAGACTCTAGTGAAATAAATTATGTCCAAAACTTCGATCCGAGACCGACCAATGACCCTTACTCTAGTACCTACAATCCAGGTTGGAGGAATCATCTGAATTTCTCATATAGATCTAATCCACATCCTCCTACTATGCCCCCAATGAGTGCTAGGTCACCCCTGGTTTTCAAAGACCACCTTTCCCTCCACAAGCTCCCTAAAAGTCCAATTTAGAGGCTATGATGCAAAGTATACTTATGGCGCAACAAAACAAGATGAGTATATAGAGCAATTAGCCTCTAAGGTTGATGTGTTTACAACTTGCAATAAGATGCTAGAAGCCCAAATTGCCCAACAAGCTAGCTTTTTATCTACACCCTTGGATAAACTCCCGAGTAAACCAGAATCTAACCTCCGTGAGCATTGTAATTGTGTTACCTTGAAGGATGAGGTAGAGGACCCTATTGACCCCGAGGATGCACCATTTGAACAGGGTAGAGAAATAAACATGGTTAAGAGTAAGGGGAGGAATGATGCTGGCAAGGCTGTGACATTTACAGAGAATGAAAGTTTAGAGACCCCATATATTTTCCACTCAAACTTCCTGACCCAAGTAGCTTTTCTATCCCCTGTATGGTAAGAAAGATGGAGATTGGAAGAGCCTTATGCAACCTAGTTGCAAGCATCAATTTAGTACCCTATTCATTGTTTTATCGGCTTCACTTAACCTGCACCATTTTCACTGCAACTAGCAGACGGTTCTGAAATGCAACCCTTAGACAAATTAAAAGATGTACCAGTCAAAATAGGAGATATTCGGGTATTGAAAGACTTTATCATTGTTGATATAACCGAGACCGATGATGCCCAACTTATTCTAGGTAGCCCCTTTATGGCTGTCGCAGGTTGCCATATTCATGTAAGAAAGGGGCAGATAACATTTTAAGTACAAGAGTGTTATGCTATGTTTTGGCATATGGAGGAGAAAGTGGTTTCTGCTAATTCTTCCTTATTGGATACATTTCCCCCTTCTCCTAAGATTGACATGGAGGATGTCTTGAATTGTTAAGATCCTCCTGATTTTAATTGGATTTTAACTGAGAACCTCCCCAAGTGTATGTTAAGGTGGAGTTTGCTACTCCTATGCCACCTATGTTGAGTTATTATATTTAGTTTTGATGATGACAAATCCAAGTGTAAAAATTTGTCCAAGTAATGTTGCTCCAAACACGATCTCCAAACAGGCCTAACTGGTGTTTGTGATCTTTATTGTATTAACTGGTTTGCTACATGTGAGAACAAGTCTTTAAAACAGGTTTTACTTGGTGATTCTATATTAAGTCAAGAATACCACCTCGACAGTTGATTGTAAGGCATGTTCCTGAACTCTAGCAATGCAAAGAACAACCCCAGCAAACAAGGTGGCCTTGGTGTTCACAGCAGCTCTACAAATCTTGGACAAGATGACTGGTTCAAAATAAGAAGTCTTGGGTATATAGGTTTTATTTATTTAGACTCTTGTTAATATGCCAATATTGAAAACGTTATTTTAAACACCTCTTGAATCGGTATTTGCGCTAAGTGCTTCGAACACCAGTTGCGAACAACCTTGCGAACAGGGTGCCTAGGGTGTTTCTGAACTGAAGTGGTCATACCCGGTTATCTTTGAAAATTCATTTCGGTTGGCCAAGATCTCCAGAATACTTTCTTTAAATTCCAAGATTGTTATTTTTCTGGAAAGGATATTTCTTGAAAATATTATGGGAGATTTGCGAAAATAGGTTTTGGGAGAATTGCCAAAACTAAAAGATTCCCTTTGCCTATATTTTTGGATATGATAAAATTTCAAAAGCTGAAGATTTCTGGTTGTCATTTGAATCTTCTTCACGGCTATGGGAAGATAAGGGTTATCTCTTAAGATAACAAATCCCATATATTTTGGAAAAAATTTATCACTAGCCGTTGGGGAGTATTTCTTGCTTGAAAATCGTTTTCTCTACTTAGCTGATTCTTTCACCTCTCCTTGTTTTTGACCGTTGGATTTTGTGTTTAAAATCTCAGCATTTCACTCCCATTTGAATAGATGAGAAAAGACGAGAATCATACACAACATACGCAAAAAAGGGAAAATTTCAAAAGTGGTTTTTCTAGTGAGAAAAATTTTTCAAGTTACGCTTGAGAAAAGAAAAACTGAGACAAGTTGTGTTTAAACAGAGCTTTCAAGATATTGGCATACTAGGACCTCATTGTACCTTACATCTGCTTAAATCAGAAGCACCCCCGTAAGGTGTTTTGTAACCCTGATCTTGGATCAGAAAAGTGAGTGAGTGGTCCTCAGTCGTGTGGACTTTGGACGTGTCCAATCTGGTGAGATTTGGACGTGGTGTAACCCTTCTTAGAGAAGAAGGTTACGTGGTTGCAAGTTGTAACAAGGTGTGTTACATTTGTAACGTGTGAAAGCCCGTTAGTGAAAGTGGTTAAATCCTACACGAGGTAGGTCGTGGTTTTTCACACCTCAGTTGGGCTAGAGGTGTTTTCCACGTAAAAATTGTGTGTGTGCTTTATTTTCCGCATTTATCTTGGTGATTTTCGCATTTGCAATATTTGAGAACACCCCCTGCAAACAAGTCACTAGGGTGTTTGTCATCTGAGAATAACCTCTGTGAGGGTGTTTGTTATTTACAACGCGAAAATCAGACACCACAATTCACCCCCCTCTTGTGGTTGTATACTCACGAATTTAACAACCTAGCATACCCAAGTTTGAGGCACATGCTTCTAATGAGTCTGCTATGAGTGATTATTGTAGGTTTGCTTAAGCGGTTCTCTCTTTGCCCGCTATAGAAGGATTTAATGCAGACTTTTATTTGGGGATTGAACAAGGAAATAGTGGCCAGTCTAATGGACCATGTATGCAGTTTGTCTTGTACACTGATAGTGCACTATAGCATCAATTGATGATGACGAAGGACCTCCAACTTGAGTTTTTAAGATGGTACCTATATTTGAAGAAGTTCAACTTTGTGGTTCACGATAAAAATGATGTCCATACACTCACCGATCCAGTCAAAGCATAGAAGTATGCTCAAGCTCTTGAACTTAAAAGAGCGCTTCTTGGGAGGCAACCCAAGCCCGCTTTATAGCTTTAATTTTCATTTTTTCTTGTCGTTTTTTATAGTAAAAAAAGGGAAAAAGAGAAAAAAAAAATAATAACAAAAAAATAAAAAAAGGGAGAGAGGAAGAAGAGAGAAGACAAAGTAAAAAAATAGAAAAGAAGAAGGCATCTCAAGACCACGGTCAACCAGCCACTCAACACAAACGTGGGGAGCCTAACCGAGAAAGCCAAGAAACCGGGTGTCCAGCAAACACCATGGTTTGCCCGTGGTGGTCTGCTACGAGCCGTGGTCAAGGGTTTTGACCGCAGTGACCCTTCCTTTTCCCCTAAAATCATCTTCAACCTCGACACACTCTCTCTCTACCTCCCTCTTTCTCTCTCTAAACCCACCATTACTAAACCTCCATTTCTCCCTCATTTTTTATTATTTTTACTCCATTTTCACTCAAAACTTCACCTTTTCACTTAATCTTTCTTTTTCTCCCACAAATTTCACCTCTTTCCTCCATTTCTTCCTCAACCTCATTTCACCTTTACCCATCTTCCATAACCACCTTCTTCATTCTCTAATTCTTCTTTGTTTTCACTTAAAATTTTTCATTTTTCTTTCTCAAATTTTATGTTTTAGGTTTTAGTTTCAATTCTTCTTCTATTTTTACAACCATGCCATCCACCAAGAGACAGAGTATCAAAAGGTAGGAGCATCTAGTCAAGCACCTTCTCGGCCTGAACGGAACTCCTGAACTTCCACCAGCACACGAGGTCAAGGTAACATTTCTTATAGTCTTGGCTTAACCAACCCCAATCATGTTGCTAGATATGCTTGTTTGAATGAAAGCATGATTGTGGCAACTCATTATGATGAGGAATTATTAGACCATTTAAGAATGTTAGATGATATACAGTGGTTGTTTATACGGCAAGGTATGGGACATTTCATTAAACTTAAGGAGCATACATATTGGGACCTTACCTTAGAATTCCTGAGTACATTACATGTTGAGGTCACAAGAGGGCCTCAATGCCAAGCGGGGTATATTTCATTTTATGTGTAAGGGCAATTTTATTTGTTGAACTTAGGTACCTTCAACAGCATATTTGGTTTTCCACCTAGAATGGATTTACCAAACCGACAAGTTCCCCAAGAATTCAACCCACATGCATTTTGGGTGAGCTTTTGGGGAGTGTTAGGTACGGTACTAGTTCTTCTAAATGCACCCATATTCGAAAGCCTTACATTCGGGTAGCTCAACGTATTCTAGCTTGTTGTTTCTTTGCTCGGAATGATAGTTGGAATGTCCCGAGATTCTTTGAGTTATATTTCTTATCTTGTATGCTTGATGGTGTTCAGCTTGACCCGGGGCATTTTTGGCTAGGCAATTGTATAGTGCTGCTATTAGCACTAAGGGTAGGATAGTCATTGGTGGTATTATCACAACCATTGCTAGATTTTCGGGTGTTGAGACTAACCCTGAGAATAGAGTATCTAGGCCTGAGCGGCTTGATCAAGTCGCTTTTGAGATAATGAACTTTTGTAAAGTAGAGGCTAGATGCTTATGCTGGATTTATCCCGAGGATCAACTTCTATCGCTTCCCAATGTTGATCGAACTACCTTGCTTCACCGGGCTAACCTTTATTGGGTACTTGGCGATGCTAAGGTTGTTCTACTCACACCCGCTCTACCCCCTTATTCGAGCCAAGCCGAACCTAGTTCTTCCTCCCAACCCACCCCACTAACTATGCTGACCTCCAAGCCACCTTAGGTCTATGTAGAAGAAGCAAGTGTCCCTTCGAGCATTTGTTGCTTCTGAGAATGCCGCTCTTCGTGACTTTGTCCACGAGCACCGCGACAAACTCCGTGGGATGCTTGTCACCCAAACTTAATACTTCCAGGACTATAAGGCCTGTTTAGAGACCTGACGAGATTGGCATATCTCTTATGGCCAACCACCCCATCCTCCTCCCCTGCCTCCTTACTGATTGTTTTTTTTACTACTCCCCTTTTCTCGTCTGTGCACACATTAGGGATAATGTTTTGTTTAAGCATGGGGGAGTTACTCCTTATTTGATGGCATCTGATGCCTAATTTGGTTTGGTGTGTGCTTGTGTATGTATTATACATACTATTCGTGATTGCATTTAGAGTTTCATTTTAGGTTCTACTCTTATTTGGTTAGAAGCATGTTAGAAAGTATGTTTAGGTTTCTTTTCATTCTAGATGTATTTTAGCTTCTTTTTTGCATTTTTTTTTTTTTTTGGTATTGCTATTAGGAGCATGCATGAAAAACAAAGCCATAAAATAAAACCATAAAAAAAATGGAGAAAAAATGAAAGGAAAAAAATCCTCCGATGATGATCTTTATAGATTAGGTACACTTTTTTGGTTTAGATTGATCCTTTGCTTTGCCCAATTATGTGTAAAAATGTTTGAGAATGAGTTTTTGAAAAGGAGCTTCATGTTTTGACCATATGTTGAGTGCGAATTGATTACCTCATGACACTTTATATGAATTTTGGCATGTGTGTACTAATGAGCTAGTTATGACAGCGGTAGATGTCCCGTGAGGCTTTGAGCTTTTAAAAACTAATTTATCAGTTTATTCTCTTGTCAATTCATGTGCGACTCTTGACATTATTTCTCTAGAACTTACTTTGATTCTCATTCAAAATCACATTTCGCATATGCATTTAGGTGATATAATTGAGGCATTCTTTGATTTGTTAACCCCAAGGACCAAATAGCTATCTTTGCTATATCTTATATCCCCTGCTATCTTGTTTGAGATGGTATCCGTTTTTATTGATTTGAACCTCCTACCATAGCCTCTAGCCAAATGATTATCTCACCCTTAAGTCAAGACTAGAGGTGTGCTTTATCCTTGTGCGTCGAGTTTAATTAGAAACTAGTAAGATGTATTATAATCTTTTTGATGGATTTGGTTGTTTAGTGAATGGATGTGTGTTCTTGTATTGATATAAGAAACCCCTTGTCATGTTGTCTAAAGATTAGAGAAGAGTTGAAGTTCTCCATTTATGTAAGATTTCCCTTGGCTAACTCTTTATGGAAAAAAAAAAAAAGAAGAAGAAAAAAAATGACAATAAGAGAAAAAAGAGAAGAAATAATCAAAAGAGTGTTAGCATTGTTTGGATTGTTTAAAAAAAAGGGTATCTATAACTTTCAACTTTTAGTCTATGGCTTCCAGCTCCATATTTCCAAAACATTTGATCCCCCATTACCTTCACCCATGACCCCATTACAACCTTATGAAAGTCCTCATGATTGTCTAATGTGTATTACATTTTAGTGATGGAAAATTAGAGTCTTGGCAAGCTTATGGTAGATCTGAATCTATGGAATGAGAATTGAGGGAACCTTCATATATTTTCAAACAGATGAGTGATAAGCGCCACATGACTATAGTGAGGTTCTACCGACAATGCTAGCTCCATTTGTTTCATATATTAAACGACTGTATTTGATGATTTGGGAGGATTGATTCAAATTTGACACTGTGGTATATCAAGTGGTTTTCGAAAATTTCATTTCCTTGTCTGTTTGCTAAATGATTTTTGCATCTTTTTGGGCTAACTTTGGATCGGCTTTGCCATTGAGATGCTACCAATGTCTATCTTGAGGAGGTTTTTGAATAATTTTGGGTCTTAGTGTTGCTTAGCAAGGATTCAAGCATGGCGGGGTTTTGATAAGTGCTAAAAGTGTATATCATTTTAGGGTCATTTTGCTACATTTTTAGGAAAACTATGTGCTTAATGTTAAAATTTATACACCTATTCTCTTTTTATACTTGGGTATGGTTCTTTGATGATATTTGCAAGATTTTGGACTATTTTGACCCGGTATTTGACCCTCATTTGAGTGTATATCGACCCTCATGGATGCCCCTAAGATGTCATGCCCGTGGAATATGAGAAGAGTAGAAAATTCGGTTCCAGCCCACACCACAGTTGGACAGTGGTGTTGGCCACGGACCGTAGTAGGCTGGTAACTGCTACCCTCTTCGTCTTCCTCTATTATGTGGCAGAGTTTCATCTGGTTGCTACTTAAAAGGATGTGTTTCAAAGCAGAAAAAAAGAGAGAGATCTTGTTCAGCAACCATAGTCCTACTTTCACATCTTTTTAGTTTAGTTTAGTCTTAGTGTAGTTTTCATCGAGATTAGAAGAGAGAAGCTTGCTCTTGGAAACTTGAAGATTGTTGCACAATTCAAGGGCTGCCATTGTTGTAAAGTTTTCCTTCCTTCTTTTGAATTTGCTTTTAAACTCTTGTTTTAGTTGAATTTAGAAACATAAGTGAGTAGTTTTATCTAATCTAGGGATTTGTTAGCCATAGAATTGTTGTTGGATCTGTTATCCTTAAATGCTCGCGCTTATTTTATGTTAGGAATGATTCATGCCTATTTTGAAATTGGAATATTATGAGTGAAATTTGGCCAATTTTGCTTATTGTATTAGGCAGTAGGGTGAGGTACCGAAAGGTGAAACTCTCTACCCGATCATCTTGATAGATCTTGATTTAGCAAAACTCGGGAGAGAATTTCTTGTTAAGAGGAGACTTAGCAATTCATAGATCTTTAACTTAGACTCTAATCAAATGCACTTGAGAGAGTGTTAGTTGAATTTGTTTAGGCAATTTAGTCTATTTCGAAAGAAAGAATTAAATTCAATTTGATTGCAATTCCTTGAATTGTTCTTTCTATAAAAAGTGCATGCCTAACTCCATGATCTGACTCTTTACTTGGTGAGTCAAATTCCTAGGTGCTTTTTCGTTTGAATTTCCAAATAGTTAAATAGTTTATTTAAATCGACCATTTGAATGGATTTATTGCTTAGCAAATTCCGGTAGGCTTTTGACTCGATAGATTACTCTAGTCCCTGAGGATAATCTTTTAATCTATACTATGACACCAGTGCACTTACGGACGTGTCACATTCCCTGTTTGACAATCACAAAGGGTGCAACACTTATCAAATCCTCTAGTATAGAAAGGGCACACTTCTGAGGTGGAGATTTCTGATAGTTTAGATGATAAAGAAAGCAATGCCAGAGAGGCTGAAAGTAAGGACGAAGGCTCTAATAGATGCCCTGAGAAGCCACAAGAGGAAAAGAAACCTTCTGAAAAATCCCCCATCAAACTCCAGCACAATGAAAGACAGGAATAGGGAGAAGAAACAAAGGAGCAAGAGTCGAAGAAGAAAGCAGTCGCCATCAGGCAATCGCAAAGGGTGCGAGGCTTACTGAAGCCTGTAGCATAGGAAGGCCACATATCCGAGGTCCAAATTTCTAAGAGTTCAGATGTGGTAGAAAACATTCGAAGCCGTGAAAATGAAGAGGTCTATCACAATGTGAACAAGAAAGAGCGGGAATAAGAAAGAGCAGTAGAAAACAGATGATAAAGTAAGCAATGCCAGAGAGGCTGAAAGTAAGGACGAAGGCTCTAATAGATCCCCTAAGAAGCCACAAGAGGAAAAGGAACCTTCTGAAAAATCCCCCATCAAACTCCAGCACAATGAAAGACAGGAATAGGGAGAAGAAATAAAGGAGCAAGAGTCGAAGAAGAAAGCAGTCGCTATCAGGCAATCGCAAAGGGTGCGAGGCTTACTGAAGCCTGCAGCATAAGAAGGCCACATATCCGAGGTCCAAATTTCGAAGAGTTCAGATGCGGTAGAAAACATTCGGAGCTGGAACATGAAGAGGTCTATCATAATGCGAACAAGAAAGAGCGGGAAGAAGAGACACCCATTCATAAAGCTCTAAAGGTTGCTCCAAAGACAAAAAAGGCTACATTAAAATCTTAAGGCAAAAAGCCATCGAGCAAAAAGATGCTCAATTGAGTGCTGGTGTTACTTTGCCAGAGGAGAAAATAGTAGCTTGGGGCAGGACATTCAAATGGCCCCACAAGAGCAGCCTTTAAAATATAAGAAGGGTGGCAATGAAAAGAGAATGATGTGTCAAAAGGCATTCATCATGAGGATGACTATATGTTCGTTCTCATCAATGGTGGCACAGCTGAATAAAGCCCAAACTAAAGTAGTCAAATCAATGGGATTTACTTCCTTCTTAAAGGTTGATCTGAAGCGAATCCCACGGAAGTTTTCAAAATGGCTGGTAGAGAGCTTTGATCCCTACTCTGCCTCCTTCGTGCTTCCAGATGGGCAAAGGTTTACGGTCACAGCATTTAATGTTTATGTGACCCTGGGTGTGCCCATTGGGGGAAGGGAAATCATAGAAATCACCAAGTCTTCGACTGACAAAGAATATGATGAGGTCCATCTTGCATAGGTCAAGAAATGGAAAATTCAGCACAATGCCCCGAAACTGACTTGTACGCCAGAGTTCATCCTAGCAAAAAAAGACAGGGATGAGAGCTTCAAGAGGAACTTCATCATATACTTGGCAAATTGCTTTTTCAGTGAGCCGAAGAACCGCTACTATAGCAAGTCCATCCTTAAATATGTCAAGGAGGTGAATCAGATTACATCCCTAGACTGGTGCAAGTTTGTACTGCAAAAGCTCATCACCAGTGTGAGGTAGTATAAGGAGAGTAAGTCTATGAAAGGGGTGCATTTCGATGATCTGCTCTTCTTCTTAATGGTGAGTTCTGCCATACAACAACCTAACCCTTTCATAAAGTTGATGAACAATATAACGAAACACAGTGATCATTTAAAAAGCAATGACAGAATGAGTTACTGATCAATAATTAACCTAATTGTTGATCAATAACTTGTGGATTAGTGATCAATTGTTCATATATGTGATCAATAACTTTCTATATTTGCAGATAATGTACTTAGACAGGGTTGTTTTCATTGAGAGAATAGTACAGAAACAATTCCCAACGATGTCCACTTCGACTAATGAGAACATTAAGAGAAGGATAGAAGCTGAGTACAGAACCAAAGGTTTTGGGAGGGGTGTTGTTGAACCTTCCCTAGATGTTGCTCAACGAACAGAGGCTAAGCAACAAGCTCCTGAAGATAACAAGGCGAGTGAAATTGAGGTAGTAAACAAAATATTCTCGTCTTTTTATGGTGATTATTACATGTGTCATTAATCATGTTTTGATTTAATTTAGTGATGGTTTGCATTGCTTGTTTCAATGTTACTCCTAACACTTCGAATATAATCCTTTTGTGCATGGTGATCAATAGATGGATTTCTGGTGATCTTTAGAAGTAATGTTAGTGATCAAAAGTTATGGAGTTAGGGCTTGTTTTTTTCGTGGGTCAATTTCAAAATACCAATCTCAACCCACTTCAACCTACTTCAACCTATTTCAACCCACTTTCACTATTTTAACCAAGTTCAATTTATCACATAAAAAAAATTTAACTCACTTTAACCTGCCTCAATCCACTTCAACCTACTTCAACTTACCTCAACCTACTTCAACCCACTTCACCCCTTTACCTACCCCAATTTACCCATGAAAAGAACAGGCCCTTAGTGATCAAAAGTTGTGGAATTTGTGTGGATTATCTGAAATTGTGACCACTTATATTTTTGGTGATCATTATAAATAATATTAGTGCTCACTTCAATTGGTGTTTACTTATTTGAGATTTTGATTCACACTCATGTGAATGAAAATGTCAAATAAGTATGCACTAATTTTAGTGATCACTAATATTACTTGTATCAGTCTCTTCTTCATCAATTTCCAATTTGATGATTGTTTAGTACGTGATCAATACTCATTTTATTAGTGATCAATATATATATATATATATATATATATATATATATATATATATATATATATATTCTTTTTACTGTTCTTTTTCTTTGAAAAATGTAGAGCAATATAGGCAAGATAGTTTTCGCTACCAAGTGGTTAGCATCTACTTCTAAAAATTTTATCACCATTATCGACTCTACGTCAAACATGTATGGAACAATGAAGGGCTTCACAACATACGAGATGAAGTAAGGGCAATGTTCACCTCGTTATGTGATGCTGCTGCTGCACATGAGCAATCCTAACAAGAGGCCAGTGCGGACGGACTGCCTGCGATAAGCGAACGTGAGAATGCTGCAGAGCAATGTAGGCAAGACAGTTTCCGCTACCAAGCAGTTAGCTTATACTTCTAAAAATTTTATCACCGTCACGGACTCTATGTCAAACATGTGCGGAACAATGAAGGGCTTCACAACATACGAGATGAAGCAAGGGCAATGTTCACCTCGTTCTGTGATGCTGCTGCTGCATATGAACAATTCGAACAAGAGGCCAGTGCAGACGAACTGCCTGCGATAAGCGAACGTGAGAATACTGCAATGAAGGAGGTTGCGGTAGAGGTTCGCAATGCTTGTATTCTAAGTAAAAGTCACTAATAACAATAGTGATCACAATGTATGAGTTAAAAATGAGCAGAATATGTGCTGTTGGTGATCAGTACAGATGTTATTTCTGATCGGTAATTATGTGATGAGTAATATTTCTATTGATGGATGTATTTATGGTGATCTTTACAAGTAATATTAGTGATCAAAAGTTGTGGAATTAGTGATCGCTATAACTCAGCTTAGTATGCAGTTGAACTCAATCTCTCCTTTTTTTCCGCCATCGCTTAGAATTTAGTTTTTGCATGGAATAGACATAGTATTAGTTATCTAGAAGCATAAACTTTAGTTTTCGTGTGAAACTCAATCTCTCCTTTTTTGCTTCAACAAGTTTAAATTTTCTAAGCAACAGACATATTGCTAGATATCTATAAGCATAAAATTAGTCATAAAATTTTATAATATTGTTTACTCGTTCAGTCAGTGCCTATAATCTATGCATGTAAATTTCGTGATCAACAAGAATGTTGTTAGTGATCCATAAGCATAAAATTAGTTATCACTAATAATAATATCTAGTGATCAAGAAATATAAGATGAGTGATCAGTAGGAATAATATTACTGACCACACACACATTACTCACTAATAATTCGCAGAAGTCCACTCGGTGATCACTACATGTATCTTTGGTGGTCAAATAGAATAAAGTCAGTGATTAATTCATGAAGTCATCAGATATTGATATAACTTTGCAAAAATGGGTTTTTTCCAATAGGGTGATCAACAACGCACAGAGTAGTGATTAGATAGCGTAATAATGGTGATCAAAGCATACCTCATTAATGATCAAATTTCCAATCAAGTATACCTGTGATTCAAGCTATATACAAAACTAACCAGTAAACATTGCCAATGTGTAAAAATGACCATTAGAGATGTTATCTGTGATCGATCATTTGGCATAAGATTGTTCATAAGCTTACTTAATGTCTGGTTTTTTTGTCAGCACTGGTATTTAGTGATCAGTTTTCTCTTCATCAGTTTACAATCAGATCATTATTTAATACGTGATCAATAGTCATATTATTATCATCAACTAACATATCTATATTTTTTTGTTTACTTTTTGTCTTTCTTTTCAAACATGAATTTTCTTTATTGTGAATATTTTTATCTTTTAGTCCTACATGGAAAAAAAAACCGCAATTGAATTTTTTGTAAACCGCTTGTGCTAATTTATATCCTTATCCCTTAATTATGGTAACCAACCAACTCTATTTACATAACTGCCTAAATAACGCGAAAAACAAAAAAAATAAACACGGGATTCTAAAAATGAGTGCATAATGATTGTTTAAAACTTTTCCAAGAGACTCTTCAGTTTCTTAACGCCTGTCTTGCTCTGCTATTCTCTCCCTCTCTCTTACTATCTCTATCTGTCTTGTACTATCTCTATCTCTCTCTCTATCTCTCTCTCTCTTAGACTTCGAATTTGCAATCAAACTAGCATTCTTCAAATCCTTTAACTTCTCAAGATCATTTCTGCATTTGGAAGGTGAAAGTCTTGACTTTTTCTGTGTGCCATTCCTCTATCTATTGAGTTTTAGCACATTCAATTTGTTTTTTAATGCATTTATCTTTGATTATTAGGCAGTCTTTGGTTAATTTGTGCATTTTCATTCTAAATATACTTTCAAATTCACTTGTAAAAGTTGTACTCTACTTTTGAACTTAAAAAGGTGTCATTTGGTTCATACAAATGTACTTAGCATGCCGTTGATCTTTACTTATGAACCTCCTTTTTTCAAGGTTTGTTATTCTAATAATATTGTACGATTTCATGAAGTTTATTGGTATAGTGTGTTTTCGAAGGAGTTATTTTGTCAAATCTTTCAATTTGACATACATTTGCTTGTTATCTAGGGTTTGGTACTGAGAAACCATGGACACAGAGAAAGTTCAAGAAATAAGCAATGGAAATGGAGAGCAATCACTTTCAAAGAGGTAAAAAATGTAATTCAAATGTTAGGTGAGTATTTGTAGATTACATACGTACTTTGTGATCAGTCGTTGCCTATTTAGTGATCATTAGCTATAACATTTGTGATCAGTTTGCATATGTGTTTCACTATTGATGAATCTCAGCATGTTGTTTGACAAAAACTCGAATCGTGAGATACTTTAAATGTTTCCTGTAAAAATTGTGGAAAAACCGTCCAAGAACTATTTTTCATACTATCTGTGCAGCTTGCGATTTTTAGGGATGTAATTAGTGATCGTTAGATATGATACTAGTGATCCTTTTGGATATGCGTAGATCTCGTGAGGAATTTTTAGGAGAATTTTTATGCCAAATGATTTCCTTAAACTGATTAACTATCTACTTCAAACATGCATTTGCAAACCTTAGGTGATTTTTTTCATGTTACATGTTCAGTTTGCGAGCAATACCTTGTTGGTGATCAATAGAGGTATGATTGGTGATCATTAGTGTTGTCATTGGTGAGTAATACATAGATGATTGGTGATCAGCCCTATTCCCACCACCAAGTGAACCACACACACACACACACACACACACACACTCTCTCTCTCTCTACATATGTAACTTGTCAGTTTGCGAGCAATAGGAATTTCTTTAGTGATTAACATAATTTTTTTAGTTACTATGATCTTCTAAAGCCATCCCTCGTTTGTGATTACTTGGCGTGTTATAGTGTTTTTGTTGGAGATCAGTACAATTATGATTGTGATCAGGCCTTTTGCCATAACAATATATGTATGCCTTGTTTAATATATTTATGATTTGTGATCAGTAGTGTTATGATTGGTGATCTGCTAACAAAGTGTTGATTGGTGATCAGTAGTAGTGATTAGTATAGTTGATTGGTGATCAGTAGTGTTCTTATTGCTGATCAGTATAGTTATGATTGATGATCAGTGTAGTTATGATTTGTGATCTGCTAACAAGAGTGTTAATTGGTGATCAGTAGTGTTGTTGTTGGTGATTAGTAGAGTTATGATTGCTGATGAGTAGTATTTGTGATCCATAGATGCATGCGTTGTTTGCCATTAATACACATAGATATAGTACATATAATAAACAGCTCCCTTTATCATGTGCTCAGTATTTCCGATGAATTCAGTTGTCATTAGTGATTTGAACTATGATTAGTGATGCATTATATTACATGAGTTCATTAAAGTATGCTATATTTTTTTCTTTTTTTCTTTTTTTTATATGTATGTTGTATACATAAATTTATGGCTTTACTGCAGGCCCCAAAATGATCCTATCAAGGAGCGAATTTCTGAAACAATAAAAAATGCCATTCAAGATGCTAACACTTTAAGTCTGTCTAGGAAAGAAGTGGAAAGGTACTGCTCATACTAACTTACCTTTTTGTGTAGTAACAATTTTCTGTTCAGCAAAGAAGTCAAAAGGAACACTTTCTAATTATAGTACAACTTACACTAACTTGCCTTTTGTATTTTGCAGTGCTAACGTGCCTTTGGATGCAAAAGAAAGTGAGGAAGGGGATGATGAAAGAAGAGGATCTGCTGAAAAAAGTAGTGGCAGTGCTACTGAAGGAAAAAAGCATCGTTACAAAGTGTTTGCCTGGAAAATGAAGATTGGTGATGATGCTCCAAAAGAATCTGACGAAGAAGACAACTTGGATGACAACAAGGAATCTAAACATAAATCCCTGGCTGACAAATAACTATAGAAGGAAGGCAAGAGTGACATAAATATTGAAAGCAATGCAATGCAGCTACCGATACCTGATAAATCACCTGAAAAAACTGCAAAAAGTGAAAGAGTGATGAACGGTAACCCGCTGAATTAGATGAAGAAAATAGGGCTGATGAAAAGATGGAGACAAAGAACAAGGATAACAGTGACAAGTCACTAGAGAAACTCCTATAAAAAGAATATCTTTCTCAAGAACCCCCTCAAAAGCCGAAAGAGAAGAAGACTGACAAGAAAGCAAAGATTGAGAGTAAGAACAATGAAAAGCTCACCTTTAAAAAGCATGCACATGATAAGCAAACGGAGAAAGCAAAGGAAAAAGGACTTCCCAACAAACCCATGGACAAAGTTGCTGAAAAGAGGAAGCCTGGCAAAGACCACACTGATAAGCCTTTAAGCAAGAAGGCAAAGAGGGAGAAATTTCCACTAGATTTGGGAAAGGGTGACGAGCCTGCACAGAAAAGTGTAGCGAAAGGTGAGGAGAACAAGCACAGCAGCGAGCAGACCGCTGCAAAAAACCCTCCATGTAAGGACGAAGGGCGTCAAAAATCTCCTAAGAAGCCCAAAGAAAGAGATAAACATATTCAAAAAGCCCCCACCAAACTACAGAACAAAGGAAAAGGGAGAGAAGGCAGAAGAAACAAAAAAGCACAAGCCGAAGGAAAAGCCACTAACTGATGGCAGTCAAAGAGGGTGCGATAGTTATCGTAGACTGTAGTACAGAAAGGCCACGTATCTGACGTAGAACTTTCCAACAGTTCAGATTCAGAAGAAAATGATCTGACTTATCAATGCAAAGAGGTCGATCATGACGACGACTAGATAGAGTCGAAAGAAGAGGTCGTCATTCATGAAACTGTAAAACCTGCCCGAAAGAGGAGTAAGCCTTCATTAGAATCCAAAGGCGATGGTAAGCCTTCATTAGAATCCAAAGGCGATGGTGCTGCTTTGGTGCTGGTAAACCAACCACCTCAGGGAAGGACCTTCAATTTGTACAGGAAGTGCGGGCTTTAAAATTTGAAGAGGGTGCCAGTGAAAAGAGAACATACAAGAAGGCATTCATTACAAGAATGACTATGCGTTCATTCTCATCTGTAGTGGCACAGCTCACCGAAGCTCAGGCTGAGGTGGTCAAATCAATGGGGTTTGCTTCCTTCTTGAAAGTTAATCAAAAGCAAATCCCAGGGAAGTTTTCGAAATGGCTGGTAGAGTGCTTTGATCCATATGCTGTCTGCTTCAGGCTTCCATATGGGCAAAAGTTTCCGATCGCAGCATTCGATATGTATATGACCATGGGTGTACCTTTCGGGGGAAGCGGAGTCATTAAAATCACTAAGTCTTCCACAGATGAAGAATATGATGAGGTGCATACTGCATGGCTCAAGGGATAGAAAATCGAGCAGAATGCCCCAAAACTCACGTGAATGCCGGAGTTCACTCTGGCCAAAAAGGACGAGGGTGAGAGTTTTAAGGGGAACTTCATCATATATTTGGTGAACTGCTTTTTCAGCAGACTGAAGAACCGCTATTGTAGCAAGTCCATCCTGAATAGGTCAACGATGTCACCCAGATTGCATCCCTAGACTGGTGCCAGTTCGTATTGGATAAGCTGATCACCAGTGTCAGGCACTACAAAGAGAGTACGGCTGCAAAAGGGGTGTATTTCGACGGTCCCCTTTTCTTCTTGATGGCCAGTTCTCTTATTCAACAATGCAGCCCTTAGTAAAAATTTGTGATCAATATAAGCATACATATTAATCATTAAAAAAACGAATGCATTAGTGATCAACAGTTAAATGAATAGGGATCAATAACTTGTGCTTTAATGATCAATTAGTTATGTATTAGTGATCAACTGTTGATACCTGTGTAAGTAACCTAATACTACGTATTTTTTTAATGTTTCTGTATTTTGTAGTTGTTGTACTTAAATAGAGTTGTCTTCATTAAGAGGACAATGGCATGAAGAGAGAATTCCCTACAATGTCCACGTGGACTAATGAGCACATCAAGAAAACGATAGAAGATTAGGACCGGAGCCATGGTTTTAGGAGAGGTGTCGTTGAACCTCGCCTGAATGTCCCACACCTAACAATGCCTGAGCAGCATCCTGCTAAAGACCTCAGGAGCTCTGAAATTTAGGTAGTAGGCGAAAACATACTTGTCTTTGTTGCAAATTGTTTGAGAAACCCTCGTTGGTGATCAATATAGATTCCATTAGTGAGCTCTTTACTTAAATTAGTGATCATTTTAGAATGGAGTCCTTCTGTAGATTATGATCAATATAAGTAGTATTAGTGATCAAAAGCTGCTTAATTAGCGATCAGTAGAAATAAGATTAGCAATGACTTCAGTCTATCTTTTCATTTTTCTGCCGTTACTTAATTTAGAGTTTGTTTAGTATGAACAATAAGGCTGTGATTGGTTATCAAATGGGCATGGTGCTACTGATAAAGTAGATAAATCTTTTGTTCTTTCCATACGATGCTTAAAGTCTAATATGGCAAGATATTTATTTTTCAAAAAATATAGAAAGCCATGGTGAAGAAGGCTATTGGTAAATAGACAGTCGAGGAAGCATTTGATTTCTCACAACCACTGGAGGCTCAAGTTAAAGCTGCTGAAGAAACAAAGAAGACAGAATTTCAGGTAACAAATAACTCCCTTTGTGCCCATTCCTTAGAGTTTCATCCTTATGTGTGAATGGCGATCAATACTTGTGTGATCAGTGAGTCAACATAGATGGAGATTACTTATCAACCCTAACTTAACTTGAATTTTCTGTCTTTGTATGGATTATGTACTGACTGATCAGTAATTATTGTTTTAGTGATCATTATCAATAATATTAGTGATCATTGAAATCAGTGTTTACTTATTTTGTTTTTTGGTTGACATTTATTGCTATTGTGTATAGTAATTACTATCACTACAAAAAAAAGTAGCTTTTACCAACAAGGCTGATGTGTTGGTATAAGTGTCTTTTCTATTAGTAAAACTCAATACCAACAGATAAATATCTGTCACTAAACTGTTGGTAAAAAACCTAATGGTAAAAGTTTCACCAACAGTTATAATCATTTGTCGCAATTCATCGTTAATACCAACAGATATGGTTCCGTGAGTATTGTTATAGTTATACCAACAGATGCTTTTCTGCTACTAATATCTTGCTTTACCAACAAATAAGACCGTCGGTCTTGTTCTTTTCCTTGCACTACAAGCATTTCCAATAAAATTTTTCGGATGGTAATTATCTTCCCGCCATATTTGGTCGTTATTATCCAACAAAACTCTTTGTTGGTAATGTGACATATCTATTAGTAATAATAAAGCTATATATACCTAAGCTAATTCCTTTAGTGCAACAAATATACAAATATGGTGAAAATTAAACCCATAGGTTGTAAGTAAAATAATTTGAAAATATGATACACCTGCTATAATAGAACTAGTAAATTAACTAACTACTCAACAAAATATTAATTTCATTGGATGCTCATAATTGTAAAGATACAAGACCTAAGAAAGATCGCTTAATATTCAAAACTTCAGTGCAAAAACTTATATATAGTTCTTGGTCGAATATTTGCTAAGTCATGGACAACCAAGGAAGCCAAAATAGAATAATTCAATCTATATTTCACTCCTAATGTTCTGCATCATCTTCATTTTCCTCAATGGTCCGCTCTTCATATTCTTAATTATTTGCTTTTGCTACCTTGGTGTCACCATCATCCGCATCGCCATCCTTCTCAAGGAAAGCGAAAAGATTGTCCGATTCTCCTATGTAATTGATACAAATTCAAAACTTGAGCAAAAAATTATAGTAAAAGCAACTAGACACTCAAACAAAACTTATTTTGACAAAATTAAAAAAAAACATTTCAAGGATCAATTGCATTATGAAAAGAAAAGTGAGGATGGTGTTGTACATATACTACACATATTGTGTCCACCAACCTTCAATTCCAAAGAATCTGCTGGCGTATCAAAGAAGCATCTTAGATTGATGCCTAAAAGCATACAGAGTCATGAAGAGAGCCATGTTAAGCTTACGTTCTGCAGCCTGTAAGCTAGGTCTCAAAATTATCAAAACCTTTAAGTCTCACAAACCAACCAAATTCATCCAGACAGTAGACAAGAACCCAAGTAATTAAAGGATACATATCCACAAAAGATAAGTTAAACATAAAATATTTCACTTTGCATATTAACACTATAATTTCATTTTTAGCACAAATGACCTGTATGAGGCCCTAGGGGGACTGGACTTCTTCCCCCCCCCCCCCCCACAAAATCTCCCTTTGTGTTGGTTGGTAGAGCCGGGGGGAATAGCAAGCATATCAGAATGTGTATACTGATCTCTCCCTTACCTGCACAACCCTCTGTCAAAAACATATTAGTATCCAGATGTTTGAAAAAATTAATTGATGCATACCAGTATCCAGATGTTTGAGAAAACCAATTGCACCATATTAGCATCCAGGTGCATGAGAAAACCAAAATTGAAGGAAGTATTAGATCCTTGGATTTCCAACTTTACCATGTGATTTCAATTCCAAACTGAAATTTGAATGTCATAATCAACTGAGAAAATTCAACAGGAACCTTCTAACAATATTAAGAATCATTAGAAAATCTATATAAACCACGTTGAAACATACAGAATGAGGACAATTGAGATCAAGATGTGCCAATAATGTTCCACATGATTTGTCCTTACAAAGTCAATGGTGAACACAAACAATGCCAAAATTAAAAATGTCCCTTCATTCAATCCTCGAATTCCCCAGGAATTTCTTGTTTGTTGAAACTTGATGTTATATTATGACATATAGCCAACTCATGAACTCTATGAGCTACATATATGCCTCCTAAGACCAGGAAAGCTTCAAGAAACAGGAATATGTACTTTAATTTTAAAAAAAATCTCAAAACCATAAGCTATAGGATCCTGAAGTTCAAAGCAACAAAGCCAACAATAACAAACAATTAATTCCCTTTCCTTTCTGAATAGTAAGCTCTAGCAAGAAGCCTTCCTGTACTTACGACAACAACATAGAAGAAACCTTGGAACTTTTATGGGCTTTTAGTTTGAGTTATTGTCAATTCAAAGCAGATTTCATAAGGGTCTTTCTTCAGAATTAGTACAACTTTAGAGAAATAAACCATAAAAAAAAGTGAGTGCGAAAACAATACCTTAGGGATAGGATGAAGAGGCGAGCAAAGATCAACCCTAGCTTTTGTTCTTACTCTGTCTCCAGCGTTTCGGCACCAGAACCTAGCTTTCTAGCCAACGGTGCCGAAAGTTGGCCAGAAAGGGTCCTACACTAACAGAAGCCTGAAAATTAGAAGGTCAGGGTAGATTGCGACAAAAGATGAATCCAAAAACTGAATTGAACAGCGAACAAGAACTTGATTCAATTCGAAAATTACTCTGTCTCCTCACATGCTCCATTAGACAATCGATGCAGCCACGAAGGAAGGTTAAGACCTGATGACCTTCCCATCTCTTGCGCAACCCTTTTCCTTTATTGCCACCTCGTAAAATACGGCATCCTTATCCAAAATCAGAAGATGATAACAAATCAAGATTTATGGGAAGCGAAAATGGACCTTTCCCTCGCGCTTGCTTCCACGAGTGCTGGCATCGTGATCCGGAAAGATAAGGTGTTTTCTGGTTAGGCGGCCAACCTCCGCAGGAGTTCGCAACTTTCGTTTGAAGAGCCCCTTCATCGATTTCCGATTGGAGATTCCCAAATTGAATCTGCAATCTCTCTCTTAGGGTTTTCGCTGTGGCAACCACTTCAATTATGCTTATGAATAATCAAAGATTCATCCCTCTCACTTTGCGTCTGTTGGCTTGGGGGATAAGGGCGCAGGCCATTCAGCCTGAGAAATCCCCTTTTTCTTTTCACATGTTATGTTCGTTCTTATATCATTTATTGAAATGTTCTCCTCTTTTCTGTTTCTTTCTGGTCTAGTTTCCCTATCATTTTGTTTATTTTATTAAAAATTAATTCATATATTTTTCCAGCAATGGGAATGTAATTTCACACCACTAAATTATAGAAGTATTGTAATTTGAAAAAAATATGGATATAATAAAAAAATTAGTACTAAATAATCATACCAACAGATAAAACCTGTTGATAATTTAATAACATTACCAACAAATCAAAAAATGTTAGTATCCAAATAATAAAACCAACAACTGACAAGAGTGCTGGTATTCGAATAACAATACCAACAGATAAATTCCTTTCTATTGGAAATACTTGCATCTTTTCCTGCCAGATAAAGTCTACGCTTTTATACCAACAAATATGTTTATCTGACAGTAATATTTATTTTTGCCAACAGAATGAACTTTTTGTTGCTATGAACCTGTTGGTTAAAGCAACGTTTTTTGTAGTATAGACTGATAATTGGCATAAAATTTGTGATCAGATTACTTATTGTTCGAATACTGCCTATTTTTGGATTACTCTTTAGTTGGTGATCACTAGAGATGTTATCTGTGATCAGTTAGCATAAGATTGGTGATCATATTACTTAGTGTTGAATTTTTTATCAACATCGCTTCTATTTCAGTTATTCTTTGGTTGGTGAGATGTTATTTATGATCCGTTTGCACATGGTTGGTGATCATGTTACTGTTTACATTTTTATCATGATTGCTTCTATTTCAATTCTTCTTTGAGTTGTAATCAATGCTCACGTTATCAGTGATCAAAACTGATGCTTTTAGGGATAAGTTTCTCTTCATCAGTTTTACAATTTGATGATTGTTCAATGAGTGATCAACAAGCACGCTATAACTTATCAGCTAACATGCGTATTTTTTTTTTTTTTTTGAGAATTGCAGAGAGATGTTGACAAAACCATTTGTGCCACAAAACAACTGGTGTTGGCTTACAGAAACTTCACAACCGTCATGGATTGTATATACAATCAATATAGTGAGAATGAATATCTTCAGAAGATACGAGATGAAGTGAGGGCAATGCTCTTCTCGTTCTGCGATGCTCCTATCACAGACAAAGAGTCACGGAGAGAGCGCAGTGTGAAAGGGGCAAACGTCAAGATCTCAACACTGATATTATGAAGGAGGTTGTTGTAGACCTTCAAAGTGGTCATGTGGAGTTTCAAAATCTTCAATCGAAGGACAAAGCAAGCAGCAAAAGTGGTGCTCCTTTCACTTGCACTTCACAGACCAGATAGTGAAGATAAATTCCGGGAACCGTATTGGTTGCAGATGCCAGCGTTACTATTGAAAAAAGGAAGACCACTATGAGGATGTGGTGTTGGATCAGCCAAACAATGTTATGAATAAGGATGATAGCATCCCTTCACACAGTCTAGGGCTGGGACTGAGTCAGTCGGACAGCCAAAGTCGGGTCCCTCATACTACCTCTCTACCTGAATAAGGATGAAGCTGCCAAACAGATCAAGCATGTTGTGCATAGTAAAGGTGGCAAGAAAACAGTTAAATATGCTGCCGCAAACTAGCTAGGGCAGCAGGAGCAGAAACTTGCATTGACTGCACAGACACGTCAACAACAAATTGGTGGGGAGAAAGCAAAGTTGTCTTATAAGATGAAGCCCACTATGCACATTAGTATCGGCAAAAAAATGACAATTGCCCCAATTGCCAAATAGGCAGTCGAGCAGAAGAAAGGAAGTCTAAGGGCTTACGGTGAGCAGTAAGCACCTGATTCCAATAAGCCCAAACTGACAAAAGAGGTGTTGCTCGAAAAGGATCATGAGAAGCGTGTGGGGGCTATAAGAACTCCATAGAAGTCAGTGGAAGTAGGCCCATCAGATGCACTGAGGAAGCGACAGCCTGAAAATCTGCCTCTAACCTATTGCTCCTCTTATGTGATCCAGCTGATAAAGCTAGACAGCAAACTTTCTCAAGATGAGCTGCTCATATCTGAAGATGTGGATGACAAGTAATATCCCTAATCAATCTTCTTGTACGATAAGTGGTGCTTTTGGCAAAGCACTCTATTGTGCGATTAATGATCAAAGGGCATATGATTGGGGATCAGTAGCTTTACGATTGGTGATTAGTTTTGTCATCACTTGTGTAAATATATATTTATTTCTCACCCTCATGCCTTACAATTCAGTGTTTATTATGAGGGATCAACAGTTATGTGATTGACGATCAACTATTATCTTTATTATTGGTGGGTATTTGATTTACTTCGTATAAATGTTTACTTCTTTAGTGTTTTTATCTGGCTAGTGTTGATCAAATGTTATTTGCTTGTGATCAACATGTGTGTAATTGGTGATCAATGGTTATGTGTTAGTGATCAATAGTTTTCTGATTTGCAATCAGCGATTATTTGCTTGGTGATGAATAATTGTGATTGGTGATTAGTATTTTCTTGACCGGTGATCAACTTGGGATCACTTGTATAAATGATTACTTCTTTCATCATGCATTGTAATTCCACTGCTTATCTAATAACTGATGCCCTTTGGCAAGTGAACATGTTATCTGGTCATTGATCAACAATTTGACATTCGTGATCTGTGTCTTTATGTTGGGTGATGATTACATATGTGATTTGTGATCAATATGTGATTATCTGCGCAAATCTTACATTTTTTATTTCCTGGTAAGTGTGTAACCATTCTGTTTGATTTGATTTTGTAGTGAACCTTTGTTTGATGGTTGCGGCGACTGTGAAGTACGAGATTATACTAGCAGTGTGTTAATTATTGGGCAAGCTTGGAACCAAAAAAAAAGAAAAAAGAAAAGGGGAGGGGTACTTTTATCAAGCGCTCTAGGCTCCTTTTCTTCCTCCTCCCAGATGCGACCCCCCAAGCTCCATCTCTCTCTCTTCTTCTTCTTCCTCCTCTACTACCCACCACACATGCGGCTCAAGCACCCAAATTCCACCAAGTTTTCGCCTTACCCAGGTCAAAATTCCTCAGATTTCACCTCCCCAACATCAAACAAGCCCTCTACTGTGAAATCTGGGTAAAAATCCAAAGGTTTTTGCCCGTTTTTGGTTGAATTTGGCACTGTTTCGACGCTTTGAATGCGTGGCCAAGCAAGGCACTGTTTCGAGGCTCTGAATGCGTGCCCAAGTGTGACCATGCAATCTAGCTTTTAGCTACTTCAAATCTTCTATAAATTGGGTGTGAGTTCGCTGCACCGAACATCCATAAAAAAAAAATCGAGTCAGTGAGTGAGATTCTGGTCAAATTTAGGTTCGAATTGCGTGGGTTTGAGCATGGTCTGGGGTTTGTTCATGTGGTCAGTGAGCAAGGGTCGAAGATCAAGGTTTTTCTAGCACTCAAAGTCAAGCCGAGTAGCCCTTGAACGAGCCTCTAGCTTGGAATCAAGGCGGGGTTTCTCTCCTCCTAAATTATTAGTAATTTTAACGAATGTTACTGATTATAGTTAGTTTATGTTCGAGTCTGAGTTAGCAATCAGTACTTGAAGAATTTAGAACTGAAATTGGGTAATTATAATGATGATGCTGCTTTTGGATTCTTGCATGTTGAGTTGATGCATGGTTTTACTAACTAGACAGTTTAGAGATTTGTAGAACAAGCAAAATATTGCCATAATGTTGTCGTTGCATCAGTTTATTATACCTAAATTCTGTTTTAGAGGTTGCATGTGAACGTTATGCCCTGAGGTTGCTAATCGGGTGATTTGAGGTATTGTCGAGCAAGCTGAGTCATGTTTAAATGCCATTGCTAGATCAGTTTTGAGATGATTAAATTTTGTTTATGGTGATTAGTATGAATGCTAAGCTTGTGTATGTTGATTTCATGAACTATTGATTGAATTATGGCAATATTGAACCGAGCTTGGTAGACAGATGGCTTGAGGTGAGACTATTAAGTGATTCAAGGTTCTTATGGTCGGTGTTGTAAGGAGAGAGCCCGGGTTTGATATTAATTGCAATCATGTGGATTGTGAAGTATATGGAATGTTTGATTGATTCTGCTGAAACTGTCCTGCGAAGTGTTACGAATGTGCTACTTGTGAACCCCTACCTTCTTGAAATTGCTAAATTATGTTATATGATTGATTTGTGAACTTAGAAATCTTTAAGAAAAGGTCATTAAAAGCTTGTTTTCATAATTGCGAATGTTTCTAAATGTTCGCCAGTTGCCTATTAGTTTGTTAAGATGTTTATAGCCTAAAAAGATCCAAAATCGTCGAACTACTCAGCGAATGACCCAACTGAATAGTCGATAGGTCTGGGAAGTTAAAAAGCAAACTAGTAGCGAATTCAAAAACATTTTAAGGATTTGGTTTGTTTATATCTCCTTCTTTGTGTTCAAAAGGATTTTAAACGAACTGAAAACGAGTAACTGAAGGTGTTAATTACGAAACTTAGTTTGGATTATATGCTAGCTGATTGCTTTAAGTTTTGAATTACGAGTTAGTAGAATCATAATGATTTTAAGAAGCTTTTTATGTTTAAAATGAAAGAACCATAAACCAATGGTATGGTTATGGGCTATTTTGCTAGACAAGTATGATTTTAATTATGTAAGTGACTATTAAAGAGAAATGATTCGTGATTCACTTAAAGGTGAAACTTACTGTGTGTGACAGTAATTCCTTTTTAATAACCTCTGAGGGTTTAATATGATTTTAATGGCTAAGATAGTGCTAGGAAATTGGCCAGGCGTAAGGAGTTAGACCCAGAAGTGGGAACCCTAGAAGACCCTGATGAGGTAATGTTCGATGATGTGTGACGCGTAATAAAACCTTGAGGAGGGACTGGGCGCAGGATAAGGCATGAGCTGTTGCCCCCATAGAGGACAATATCGAAGTTAGAGCTATTCTGCTGAGATGCGTTTTGGTCAAATGTTAAGTTACGTATACCTCAGGGATAACGTGAGTTGTGAATGACGACCTCACTTAGTGCGACTGTAGATCTCCCCTAGCCAGCACCTTATGAGATTTTATATCTGAAAAGAGAAGATATTTTCTTGATATATGAGAAAATGATTTGAATTATCGCCCACGTGGGTATTTCAAGAACTTTTAAAAAGTAAATGAGCCTCGAAGAGGCTTAGTGTGAACTGTAAACTATTCTTAAAAGAGGCTAGTTTGATTTGTAAACTATTCATTAAAGAGGCTAGTTTGATTTGTAAACTATTCTTTAAAGAGGCTAGTTTGATTTGTAAAGTATTCTTTAAAGAGGCTAGCTTGATTTGTAAACTATTCTTTAAAGAGGCTAGCTTGATTTGTGAACTATGCTTTGAAGAGGATAGTTTGATTTATAGACTATTCTTTATATACAACATAAGTCACAACGTTTCCAAAATGCGTTTTTGAAAGCATTTTACCCTATCCTTGTTGCTTGCTTGCTGATGTGCCTACAAGCTTGATTATTTAGGAAGTGTGGTTATTAAAGGCCTAGAAACGCGCTTGAGTGGCTTAGGATGGAGTTTAGAGGTGATGATATTTCCTTGGGGACAATGATTACCTAATAGGATAGTAATATACAAATGTTGTGTGACTGCTACTTATCATTATTGCCTGCAAATGGTTTTATTTTTTAAGGAACTGAGAAATACTCACTGAGCATGTGATAGCTCATCCCTTTCCTTATTCCCTTTTTAGGTCTAGTCAAAGCAGGTACAAAAGTTATTTTTGAAGTTATTTTGATGCCAACCTATCAATAGCCTTTTGGTCAGTCTCGATTGTATGGTTGCTGTGAAGTGTTCGATGCTTTACCATATTTGTAAATGTTTAATTTCATCATTGAATGTGTAAGCATACAGTCTGCTCTGAACCTATGTACTTCTGTTTAGTTGGTTTGACTATTAGTGCCCTGGGCAAGTGGCCCTTGGTGGTAAATCTAGTCACCTTATGCCTTGTTTTACCTTATTATCAGGTTACAAGTACCCTTAGCTTAGCTTAAGCTAAGTCTATAAAAAGTTGCAAAACCAGGGGAAATTCTTGCAGTTTTATTCCAGAATATCTAACTAAATGCTAATGCCCTTACTCGACTTCAAAAGCCTTAGGGATTTCCTCTAGGAATCCTGGCGGTGTGACTCCTCCTCAGGTTAGGTTGTTACATTGTAACTCCATAACGTGCACAAATCTAACCTAGAATTCCACCAGGCTAAGGTTGGGGCACGTTAGGGAACCAAACATAGAATTTTGACTCTTAGAACCTGATGTCGTCCTCAAAATACCCACCCAAGGAGTCCTCCTTAAAGTAAATATGTAACCAAAGCTCTCAAATCTCATATATATGGTGCAACCACTCGTTGTCGGTTAAGTCAAACTCCTCTAGCATCTCCCCCCAAAACTCCTCGAACTCGTCGGGAAAGTCTGATGCCCATATGCACCCTTTGATGCGCTCAACGAAATCCTCACAGCCATTCAACGTGTGGCCCACCTTCTAAGGGAGCTTCTCATGATATGCCTATCTAATCACCGGATCTCGATCCGTAATCACTATTTTCGGCATGTGGCTGCCCGAGTACCGGTTAGTCTTGTGGGTCGTGTTGAACGATAGTATATCATCGAATATGGCGTAGCTTCTTCTACTCAGAGAGTCTAACCAGCACACGTTCTTCAATCGGTTGTCTTCATCAACCTGATAGTCAAAAAAGAAGCCTGGGTTGACTTCTTTTTGTTCTTCAACACATCTATAAACATGTGCGCATATGTGTCTTTAATGAGGGCTTTTAAATCTTTGTGGTAATTCTGCAAGTACTTCTACGTGCAGCTAATGTTTTCATACCCACCAACCTGTTCTTTCAGGAGGTGATACACCTTTAACAGGCCTACATTAGCTCATGCGTACTTACATACCATGTCTTTATGGATAAAGCTGACGTTTTTATTTGAAGTGAGGAACTGCCTCCTATTGGGTGTGCACAGGGGGTTGAACATGCCCCTCGTGAAATTTGATTATCTCAACTTCCCATCATCAGTGGACCTCAAAAGAACATAAGCTTGGTACCGTTCTCTTGTCTCCCCCAACTTTCGCCTCAGTTTGCCCCCTTCAGGGCCGTCTTTGGCTTGGGGCATGGCTTTAGCTGTAACCGTAGCCATTTCTGGCATCTTACTAGGTCGACGAAGCACACATACCGCTTCCAAGACTTCCCCCCTTATTCTTCCCGGTAGGACCATTGCAGATACTAAAGCCAACATAAACAGCGTATCTCTTGTAGAATTCAAGGCAGTCCTCAACCGTGTCAAACACCGTGCCGAACCTCGGCATAAATGTCCCATCATCACAATTTGGTACCCACTTGCCTCTGCCATCTATCGATGAATTAGTAACTATTGGCGTGGATGATGCAGCATGTCCTAGGTAAACATTAGGAAAGCAAAAGGTTAACATTAAACAACAGAAACTGCAGCCAACAAAAACTCATTGAGATAAGCAACGCACTAGCGACTGTCAGTGATGAAGGAACCCGCAACGATTGCACTTGGTTACTATCGAAGACCACTTGCTGCCATATATTAGACTACCTATATCAAAAAGAAGAGTCTTCTTCGACAACTTTAAATTTTCTAAGCAATTGACATATTATTAGTGATCTGTAAGCATAAAATTAGTCATAAAATTTTATAATATTATTTGCTATTTCAGTCAGTGCTTATAATTCTATGCATGTAAATTTGGTGATCAACAAGAATGTTGTTAGTGATCATTAAGCATAAAATTAGTGATCGCATATGTTTCTCCTTCCTAACAGCATAAATTTTTCTCATTATATATTTGGTGATCAGTAGACACCTTTTGTGATTAGTTGGTTCCAGATCAGTGATCAAATGACTCAGTGTTCACTTTTTTTTGGCACTTTATTGAGATAAGTGATCCACAAGCATAAAATTAGTTATTACAGTACGGTGATAACTAGGAAACATATCTATTCTGATCAACAAATATAAAATTAGAGATCAACTTTATAAAATTATTTACTGGTTCAGTCAGTGTTTATAATTCTATACATGCAATTTCGGTGATCAGCAGACAAGTTGTTAGTGATCAATAGGCATAACATTAGTGATCACAGATGTTACTCCTTCCTTGTATATTTGGTGATTAGTAGACAAGTGTTTTTTGATCTGTTGGTTGCAGATCAGTGATCAAATGAGTGAGAGCTCTTTTTTTTGACACTTTGTTAGGATCAATCCCTTACAATATGGTGATCACTGGGAAACATATCTAGTGATCACTAAATAGAAGATCAGTGATCAGTAGGAATGATATTAGTGAGTACACATATTACTCAGTGATCATTCTCAGAAGTCCCTCATTGTCTACTCGGTGATCACTGCATGTGTGTTTGGTGATCAAATAGAATAAGGTCAGTGATTAATTCATCGAGTCATCAGACACTGGTATAACTTTGTAGAACCTAGTTACTTCCAACAAGGTCATCAACAGGAAACATAATAGTGATCAGATAGTATAAGAATGGTAATCAGTGCATATGTCATTAGTGATCAAATTTGGAATCAACTATATTTCTGATTCAAGCCATATACAAGCTCAATAGTAAATATTATCAAAGTTTCAAGACCTCTTACGGCCGAAAACATAGAGAACATTCTTAAAATAAAACTAACAACAATGAATCTAATTACATTAACGAAAGAACTAGCAATTCCACGCAATTTAGGGCATAATAAAGTAAAAAACAACTCAAACTTGTCAAGAACGAAGTAACTAATTCCAATTCACTCACTTGAATTGATTTCAAAAAGATTTAGCTGCTAAAATTAGGATAAACTATGGCTCGTTGTTGCAGTAACTCAAATTCAAAAATTGCACCCAAAGACACTTCAACAATCACTAGCAAGAGAGCCATATAGACATAGAGAGAGAGAGAGAGAGAGAGAGAGAGAGAGAGAGAGAGCGGCGGAGATAAAGCGAGTGAAGGAACCAGGCATGAAGGATGCAGGAACGAAAAAGCAGCTTGAAACAGCTCGACGAGGAAGAAAGAGAAAGAAAGGCACTAACTGAGAGGTCACATAAGCTAACATTAATTCGCAGCCCTTAGATTAGAATGAACGACCAAGATATACATATATGTGTGTTGGTGTGTGTGTGCGTGTGTCTATATATGTGTATACATATATAT